>PISX010017819.1:0-42321 GCA_004024625.1 Mellivora capensis | reverse complement strand
CTCTTTTTTTTTTTTTTAAGATTTTATTTATTTATTTGGCAGAGATCACAAGTAGGCGGAAGCAGGCTCCCTGCTGAGCAGCGAGCCCGATGCGGGGCTCGATCCCATGACCCTGAGATCATGACCCGAGCCGAAGGCAGGGGCTTTAACCCACTGAGCCACCCAGGCGCCCCCTCCTTTCTCTTTAAATTTTTTCCTTTAAACATTCTTTAAGGATAGGTTTGCTAGCAACACATTCTTTTAATTTTCCTTAGTCAGGGAAAATCTTTATTTCTCCTTCATTCCTAAAAGAATTTCACCTGCTCTGGAACTCAGGGTTAACAGTTGTTTTCTTGAAAGAGGAGAAGCTGTTGGAGGAGGTTATTGAGAGGAGGTGACCTCTGGCTGACCCATGAACCGAACCAGTCCAATCAGAAGCTCCTCATCCCCTCCCCTTCCCTTCAAATATGCTTTCCGCTTACCTTCCCCTCACTGGAAGCTTCCTCAAGGACGCTGTCTTGAGGTAGGCATGTTGTCTCGAGTATATCTGCTCTGTGTCCATGGCTAGACCCCATTAAGGTTTTTTTTTTTAATTATTTATGTATTTGACAGGTAGAGATCACAAGTAGGCAGAGAGGCAGGCAGAGAGAGAGAGGAGGAGGAAGAAGCAGGCTCCCCACCGAGCAGAGAGCCGGACATGGCGCTCGATCCCAGGACCCTGGGATCAGGACCCAAGCCGAAGGCAGAGGCTTTAATCCACTGAGCCACCCAGTTGCCCCCCCTCCCCCCGTTAAGGTTTTTATATAAATGTATAAGATTTGGACAAGCTGGTGTGGAGATCTATTCATCTTGCAGCTGCCCAAGACAAGCCTTATAAGTAAGTTCTCTTCTTTATTAAACCTGCTCCCTACCAATCTGGAGCTTTTCCTTGGCTTCTCCGTGCCTTGTGCACACGGGAAATCTCGAGTTGGCTATGAACCAATTTGTCTGGAGGTGTTGCCTGTATGTTAGGTGCTTGCGGGCCACGTAAGTGCAGGGACCCCACTGCCCCATGCCAGCTGGTCTAATGTACTCCTTTGAGGAATTACACAGAACCTGTAGCGAAAGAGAAGGGAAGTGCATGGCTGTGCTGTGGGCGGATTTCAGCTGTGGGCAGTTGGACTGGTTACTGATGTCCACCTAGAGGCTGGAGCCCAAGTTGGAAGAAGAGTGGAGGATAGAGAGGGACCTGTGGATGTTCACAACTCTGCTAGCTTTGGGGCTGGTGGAGAAGAAGGGAGAACAAGAAATAAATTGGAGACATTCACATGCTGTTTTGTAAGGCCGGAAGGGTGCAGGTGGTTGCGGATTAAGATCTGAGCACTTGTGACAAAGACTGATTGCGACTCTAAAGAGGCAGAATCCCTAGGAAAGTGAGGAGAGCAAAGAGGAGGATGTCGCTGTGACTGACCGTGAAATGTGCAACCCACCCTCCTCAGCCCCGCTGGCAGTTTGATCCCTAACATAAAGGAAAGCAAAGTTCAACAACAATGACTCCAGCCATTGGGGTAGCCCCAAATCTGGGAAGTGTTCATGAGAGAATATACACCCACTGAGCGCATCGATGGAGCTGCCAAGTTCCAGGAGAAGGCCAGGGAAAGTATCCAGGCACGGTTAGTGTGGCTATGGGATGTGGGGGGATGGCAGGGAAAATGAGCAGCATCGCCACACATCCTGCCCTCCAGCAGCTCCTACAAAGTGCTCAGGGGTTAAAGATACTCACTCCGTTATAGATGGGATTATTCTAGCTTGCATGGAGGCTTTGCCCAATGAAGAAAAACTGGGCATGTGGGACCCAGGAAATCTATAAAGGAGGTACAGTAAATTCTTAGGGAGTGGGGAATTAGATGGGCAGTTTATACTCCTGTCTTGGAAGTCCCTGATTGGGCCACATTCACTGCAGCACTGAAAGCCAGGCTACTCCAGTCCATCCCCAGGACTTGGTATTGGACACTGTTATCCATTATGAACCCACTGGTGGGACAAGATAGTTATGATGTTGGGCAATCCATTGCTGATCTGAGGGAGACTGGCAAATCCCAGAAATGGGCTCAGGCTGTGGGAAAGACCTGAGACAGAGGGAGATGGGGATATTCCCACTAATGCTTGGTATACAGATGGATCTAGTCAGGGTAGTTTGTCTACATGGACTGCAGTCACTCTTTTTTTTTTTTTTTTAAAGATTTTATTTATTTATTTGTCAGAGAGAGAGGGAGAGAGTGAGGGAGCACAGGCAGACAGAGTGGCAGGCAGAGGCAGAGGGAGAAGCAGGCTTCCTGCCGAGCAAGGAGCCCGATGTGGGACTCGATCCCAGGACGCTGGGACCATGACCTGAGCCGAAGGCAGCCGCTTAACCAACTGAGCCACCCAGGCATCCCTGCAGTCACTCTTTATCCCAACATAGACACCATCTGGATAGAAACAGGACTGGACCATGGTAGCCACTGGTCTGAACTCAGAGTGGTTTAGATGATGGTCACTCATGGGTCCTGGCCATTAACCCTTTGCACTGACTGTTGGGATGTTTTAAAAGGATTAACCCTATGGCCTCGACAGTGGGAAGACCGGGGTGGATTATCCTGAATAAGCTCTTGTTTCCCCCTACCACTTTGCCCCCAACCCAGCTACCATCTTGCTGTTTCTATATAGTAAAGTTTAAGGCCCAAAAGGGTGAGAAGACTTCCTGAGCCATGTTGCTTGTCGCAGGGTCCCCCTTGCAGGTGTATCTTGAATATGCAGTATCTCTGGGTGGAAGAGTAGTCAAATAAAGGAGAATGAACGCTTCTTCTAGCTCCTTGGTGTTAGTGAGGACCCTAGTAAGCCCCCATGCCACTACTGCCATTTTCACACAGTGTTTTGATGTGATTTCTGTTCATTGAGGGGTGTGTGGAAATGGGCATTGTGCTAGCGTAGATTAGGAGGTCAGGAAATGCCAGGCCTGAGGAATCTTTTCCTGTTGGGTGAGAGAGTTGTAAAACACTTTAAAGTCACATTTTTCCTCTACTTCTGGGTTCTTCTCTACCTTTAACAGTTGTGTTTTGGGTTTGTTTGTTTTTGGCATGAGTACCGGAGGTTATAGTTGTACTTAGCACAGAGGAACAGGGAGACAGGAATTTAAGCCATCTTGTTTGGACCAGTATCAGATTTCTTTTACCACCAGAACGGATAGAAAGTGACCTCTCATCCTCCTTGATTTGCATCGCCCTGGTTGTGCTGAACACCTTTTTATCTGTTTTTCTCCTGTATGTTTTCTCTTCTGTGAAAGGCCTGTGAAAGTCCATGTCTTTATAGCTTCTATTGCGTTATTGGTCCTTATCCTCAAATAAGAGAAATTTGGTTTGAAACGGCAAACTCCCTTCAAAGAAAGAGGACAGCTGCTAAGGTCAAATAAAGAAACCTCAATTTCAAAGAATAAATAGCCGTCTCAGCTGTAGTAGCTGCCGGCCAATTGGTGGGAAGCTGAACTATGGTATAAGGAGTACTCCCAAAGTAGTCGAAAGGGGTTTTTCAAAAGAATTTTCCATGACCTGTTGGTTTCTTTCTGGGTCCAAACCCAAGACTCTCTGCTGGGTGTTAAGAAAAGGGGACATAAGTGACAGGAAATTATTTGCTAGTGAGGTGGAGAGAAAGGGCCAGGGCTGGGTAAAATCGGGAGCCAGGCTCCATGCTCGATGCTCTCCATTAATCTTCATTTCTGAGTTTCTCACTTCCTCAGTTTTTCAGTGTCCACGTGGCTCCTTTTCTACTCCCCCCACCCCCAGACACCCCTCGCCCATGCTGCCCCAGCCCCGTAGCCTTCAGAATGCCCTCTTACTCCAATGCTAATAATAAGAATGCACGGGTTTTTGAAGACTACCTCTTTACCAAGCACCATTCTAAAATTGTAACCTGCATTTATATATTTTATCCCTCAAACAGCTCCTTGAGATCCCAGTTTGCTGCACTCACAAGTCACGGTCTGTTTGGTAGAAAGAGGAAGATTACGGGTGTTCAATAAGTAACCCAAACAAGGCCGCATAATTAATAAGTAGCAGTCTTGGGATTCAGCAAATATACACAATCTTAATTATGCTTTAAAAAGAAAACGGAGGTCCTTTTTCTCGGTAATTTAAGCACCTTATTAAACCGTGAGCTTTCACAAAGACATTTGTGCTTTAAGTTATTTCTTCACATAAAAGCACTTCTGAAGAATGAAGATGATCCCAGATCTAACAGGCCGGGGAATGGCTGCCTGGGGCATCACAGTTTCAGAGTAATTCTTTCCCAGTAGGTAAGACGAGCTGAGAAAGTATTCTATGTGAATGAATGGCTGAGGTAATAGAAAAATACTTTAAAAAAAGGAGGGGAGAGGTGGGAGAGGTGAGAGTCTCCATGTCTGTTTCTGGCACACATTTCTATGTGTTTATCTGCAAAGTGCAGATACTTACTGGATGAACTAACTGGATCTTACAGAATTACTAGATGAACTAATCTAGTAGAAGATAAATCACTCAGGGGCCCCTGGGTGGCTCAATGGGTTAAGCCTCTGCCTTCCTGCCTTCGGCTCAGGCGTCGGGCTCACTGCTCAGCAGGGACTTGCTTCCCCCTCTCCCTCTGCCTGCCTCTCTGCCAATTTGTGATCTCTTTCTCTTTGTCAAAAAAATAAATAAAATCTTTAAAAAAAGAAAAATCACTCGACATAGTCACTAGAATAATTTACTCCTAAAATAAACAGTAGGTGTCATTTTTTAAAAAGATTTATTTATTTGACAGAGAAGGAGCAAATGGGGGGGAGGGGCAGAGGGAGAGGGAGAGAATCTCAAGCAAGACTCCTGCCTAAGTGGGCAGCCCAATGCAGGGCTCCATCTTGCAACCCTGAGATCATGACAGGAGCTGAAATCAAAAGTCAGACACTTAGCCTACTGAGCCACTCAGGTGCCCCTGTAGGTGTCATTATTTTAATTGTTCTAAAAAGTATCTTCCCATGTGTTTATTTAGACTTCCCAATTCCAAACATATGGGGGTGAGAGATTGAGAAAACAAACAAAAATTACCTGTCTGAGACACATCTTCCAAGTCCCCATTTCCTATCCAAATACCCATCCTGGACATCCGCCCCTCTGGAAAGACCCTACCTTCTTCTTACAGAGCTGTGACCGCACCCTCGACGTTCACACCAGATGCAGTAGAAGCCAAATATCCCTGAGACAGATCTATGTTGGGGGAGTGTGTTTCACTTCAGAAGAAGGTCCACTGTTAAATTTCACTTAGAGCCAGACAGGACTCCCAAAGAAAGGCTTTATGGATCTCCTAAAAAAAATTCTTGTTATAGGATATATAATTTCAAAATAGACTGACAGTGTACTTATTTCACTAAAAGAGGCATGAATTCTGAGATGTTGTCATACTGAAGGCCCCAGATCAAAGGAACGTTATTGTGGAGGACTTTAAAGAACCTGTGCATGCCTGTAGGAGATGTTCATTTGTGGCAATTCCTGCCATCTTTTACTGTCTGAAATGGTTTCCTTATTTCTTTTCCTCCTCTGAGGTTATCTCACTGCTTTTGTTTTTTACTGTTTAACACTCACCTCTGTGAAGCACACCAATTTCCAAGTCACAGTTCTTAGAGAAAGTGCTTGGGGAGAATTAGAAATCTAAACTGTATGGGAAGCAAAGTTTGCATCCTAGGATTCAGGAAGATTGCTACTGGAACACAATTACTCATATTTTAAATGAGATCTAATTAACATAATAGAAAACTGTGTATTTTAAAGTGTTCCGTAATTTTCAGTACGTTCTTAAAGTTGTACAACCATTGCCATTATCTTTAATGGTAATTAAATTAAATTCCGGAACATCTTTATGACCCCAAATTAGCAGTCATTTCCTATCCAATCCTCCCCCTGCCTTATGCAAACCTATCTACATTTTGTCTCTGTAGATTTGCTATTGTAGACATTTCATATAAACAGAATCCTGTGGTGAGCAGACTTTTATGACTGACTGCCTTTGCTTACCATCATATTTCCAAGGTCCACTCATTGCTGTATCATGTACTAGAATTACATTCCTTTTTATGGCTGGATAATACTCCATTTTGGGATGGTACTCTGTTTTTATCAGTTGAACACTTGGATTGTTTCTACTGTTGGGCTATTATGAATAATGGTATTCTGAACATTTGTGTAAACATTTTTTTTTAAGATTTTATTTATTTATTTGACAGACAGAAATCACAAGTAGGCAGAGAGGCAGGCAGAGAGAGAGGAGGAAGCAGGCTCCCTGCAGAGCAGAGAGCCCAATGCGGGGCTCGATCCCAGGACCCTGGGATCATGACCTGAGCTGAAGGCAGAGGCTTTAACCCACTGAGCCACCCAGGCGCCCCTGTATAAACATTTTTTCCGTGAACACATGTTTTCAGGTTTCTTGAGTACATACCTGGTAATGGCATGGCTGAGTCCCATAGTAACTCTATATTTAACTTTGAGGAAATACTAAACCATCTTCCACAGTGAGTGTGCCATTTTCCATTCCTACCAGAAATGTTTGAGAGATCTAATTTCTGCACATGTTCACTAACCTGTTATTTTCTATTTCATTAAATTATTATTGTAGCCATCTTAGTATGTGTGAGGTATTATTGTAGCTTTGATTTGTATTTCCCTAATGATTAATGATACTGATCATCTTTCCTATATGCTTAATGGTCATTTGTATATCTTACTTGGTAAAATGTATATTCAGGTAATTGGCTCATTTTTAAATTGGGTTGTCTTTTAATCATTGAGTTCTTATTAAGAGTTCTTCAAATACTTGGGATGGTAGATCGTGAACAATTGTAGTAATTATAAATAATTTTTCCCATTATATGGCTTTTTTCCCCACCTTCTTGATTATGTCCTTTAAAGCACAAAAGTTTGTAATTTTGATAAAGTCGGATGTCCTCTAAAATTGTTGCCTTACTCAAGTCACAAAGAGTTTTATGGTTTCCTCTGAGAGTTAAATAGTTATAGCTCTTACAGTTTAGGCCTTTAATATAAGTTGAGTTGATTTTTGCATATGGCATAAGCTAGGAGTCCAACTTCATTATTTTACATGTGGTTATCCACTTCTCCCAGAATAATTTCTTAGAAAGCTATTCTTTTCCCCCCTCATGTTGGCTCGGCACCTTTGTAAAAATCAATTGACTATATACATATGGGCTTATTTCTAGACTGTTGATTCTGTTCCCATTTATCTACATGTCTGTCAGTATGCCAGTCCAAAATGTCTTCATTACTATATCTTATAGTAAATCTTAAATTGGGCCTTTTTTATTGCCTTATTAGTTTTAGGGTAAGCTTGTAAATTTCTATGAAACAGCCAAGTGAGATTTTAATAGGGATTATCGTGAATCTATAGGCCAGTTGGGAGCATTTTAAGAATATTAAGTTTTCTAAAACATGGAGGTGATATTTTTGAATTTATCTATAACTCTATGTATTCTATAGTTTTCAGTGTACCAGTTTTACAGTTTTTTCTCAAATCTATTTCTAATAACTTAATCCTTTTCACACTATTTTAAATAAAACTGCATTCTTAATTTCATTTTCAGATTGTTTGGTACAAGTATGTGGAAATTGATTTTTATGTGTTCTTGTATCGTCCATTTTTTGGAATTAATATATAAGCTGAATTACTTTTTTTGTGCATTCTTACTATTTTCCATATATAAGATCTTCCCTAAATAGAGACAGTTTAACTTCTTCCAATTCGGATGTCTTATTTCATTTTCTTGCATAATTGCTCTGGTTGCATACTTGGTATGATTTCAGTCTTCTTAAATTTGCAAAGACTTGTTTTGTCACCTATTGTATACTCTATCCTGGAGAATATTAGATGTGCATTTGAGAAGAATGTGTATTCTATTGCTGTTGGGTGGAATGTTCTGTATAGTCTTCTAGGTCCATTTGGTCTAAAGATGATTAAAGTTCAATGATTCCTTGTTGATTTTCTGTCTGGCCGATTTGTTCATTACAGAAAGTGCAATAATAAAGTCACCTACTACTATAGTATTATTGTCTTCTTACCACTTCAAATCTGTTAGTATTTGTTTATTATATTTAGGTGCTCTGATATGGGGCACATATATAATTAGAATTGTTTCATCTTCTTAATGAATTGACCATTTTATCATTGTATAGTGACCTTCTCTCTTACTACTTTTTGTGTCTTAAAGTGTGGGTTTTTTTTTTCTGGTTTAAGTATGGTTGAAGTATTCATTAAGTAATGAAAACTCTTTTGTTTTCATTTGCATGGAATATTGTTTTCCCATCCCTTCACTTTGAGCCTCTGTGTGTCCTTAAAGATCAAGTGAATCTCTTGTAGGTGGCATATAGTTGGGTCTTGGTTTGCTTTTTTTTTTCTAATCTATCCTGCCACACTATGTCTTTTGATTATAACATTCAATTCATTTACATGTAGAATAACTCTTAATAGCTAAGGACTTACTAATGCCATCTTATGGTTTTCTGTTTTAGTTTCCTTGTACTTTTATTTTTCCCACTCTCTTGTTGCTTTCCTTTGTGAATTGATAATTTTCTGTAAGGTATGCTTTGATTTCTTCCTCTTTTGTATAAACACTCTGTAGGTTTTTGGTTACCATGAGGCTTACGTGAAACATCTTAAAACTGTTTTTTTTACACTGATAACAATTTAACTTAAATCCTGTGTAAAACTGCCAGTTTACCTCCCCCCTTTATATATATATATGTGTATATATATATATATATATAATTTTTTTTTTTTTTAAAGATTCTGTTTATTTGACAAACAGAGATCACAAGTAGGCAGAGAGGCTGGCAGAGAGAGAAGGAAGCAGGTTCCCCGTGGAGCAGAGAGCCTGATGCAGGGCTCGATCCCAGGACCCTGGGATCATGACCCGAGCCGAAGGCAGAGGCTTTAACCCACTGAGCCACCCAGGTGCCCCTTATATTTTTGCTGTCACAATTTGCATCTTTTTATATTGTGTAATTAAGAAATTATTGTAGCTCTAATTTATTTTTAATACTTTTGTTCTTTATTTTTACTTTTGTTCTTTAACCTTCATACTAGTTAACACAGTGCCATATTACAGTATTAGAGTACTCCAAATCTGACTCTGTGCTTAACCTTTACTGGTGTGTTGTATATTTGTATATGTTTTCATATTACTTATTAGCATCCTTTTATTTCAACTTGAAGAGCTCCTTTTAGCATTTCTTGTAATGCAGGTCTTGTGGTGATGAACTCCCCAAGCTTTTGTTTGTTAGGGGAAGTCTTTACTTCACCTCCATTTCTGAAGAACAATTGGTTGGGTAAAGTATTCTTAATTGGTACGTTCTTTCTTTGAGCATTTTGAGTATATCTTCCCATTCTCTTCTGGCCTGCAAGGTCTCTGCTGAGAAATCTGCTTATAGTCTTATGGAGGATTCCTTATATGAGAGAATTTTTTTTTCTCTTTTTAAAATTCTTATTTTTTTTAATTTTGAAGAAGATTATTTATTTTACAGCATGAGCAGGGAGACAGGGAGAGGGAGAGAGAATCTTCAGGCAGACTCCCCACTGAGCACAGAGCCCATTCAGAGCTGGATTCCAAGACCCTGAGATCATGACCTGAGCCAAAACCAAGAGTTGAATATTCAACTGATTGAGCCACCCAGGTGCCTCTAAAATGCTTCTTAAATTCTTTTATTTTAAATTGTTTTATTGTAATGTGTCTTAGAGAAGATAAATTTTGTAATGAAAATTTTAGATGACCTATTAACTTTGTAAAGTTGAATGTCCATATATCTCCCCAGAGGTGGGAAGTTCTTAGCCATTTCTTTAAATGTTTAGAAGCTTTCAATCCATTTCTCCTTCTCTTGGCCTTCTGGGTTTCCAGTGATACATGGTGTTGTTTTCCTTAATGGTGTCTCATAATTCCCATAGGCTTTTTTCATTCCTTTTTGCTTCTCTGATTGGATATTTCCAATAGTTTTTTTTAAACAACATTTTCTTATTTTTTAAAGACTTTTTAAAAGTAATCTTTACACCCAACATGGGGTTTGAATTCAGAACCCCGAGATCAAGAGTCACCCACTCTTCTGACTGTGCCTGCCAGGTGCCCCTCAGTAGTTCTTTCCTCTAGCTACTGATTATATATTCTTGGTCAAATCTGATACTGAAAAAAAAATCAGATGCCCTGAAGAAGTTCAAGCAGTAAACTCTGATTTATAAATGTTACTCAAATCAAGTTAAGTCATATTTGGAAAAATGACATTTGTTATTTTTCAGACTAGTATGCTACCTTCTAGGCTGCTAGGTATTTTTTAGGAAGAAACTATATTGTCTCTGAAAACATATTAGGAAGATAGGGAAGGGGTAATAGCAATAGTTTTCCATTTAAATTCTGGAGTTTGTATTAGGGATTCTAAAAATGTTTTATTCAATTTTAAAGTTGACTACCATACTAAACTATCTAAAAATGATAACAAATTCAAATGCATTATAATTAAACTTGTAACACATTGGGGACAGATCAATATCTTGTCCTGACAGATGAATATATCTTGGATATAGATTTTAGAATAATGTTCTTTTTAAACTATGTATGCATTGATTATGAATTTTGTAGCTTGTCCCTGCTGTTTAATAGGAAGGAAAGGAGGGGAGGGAAGAAGGAAGAAAAGAAAGGAATGAAGAAAAAAAGGAAGTCATCAGCTGTGTTCTTGTCTTTTAATCCCCAAATGTTATACTTCTATATTATATGTGCATTATTACCATAAATCAGAGAAAATTCAGACATACCAGCTTCTTTCTCTTTGTGACAGAGTAACTTTGTTCTTAATAACAAATGAGGATATAAAATTATTTTTTAAATTATTAACTATGGTCACCATGCTATATATTAGGTCTTTAGAACTTACTCATCTTATAACTGAAGGTTTCTAAACTTTGGTCAGTAACTGCCTTTTCCCTCTATCCCCCAGTCTCTGGTAATGATTATTCTATCTTCTGTTATTGTGAAATTGGCTTTTTTAAGTGTTTTTTAAAAATATTTTATTTTTTTATTTGACAGATAGAGATCACAAGTAGGCAGAGAGAGAGGAGGAAGCAGGCTCCCTGCTGAGCAGAGAGCCCGATGCAGGACTCAATCCCAGGACCCTGGGATCATGACCTGAGCCGAAGGCAGAGGCTTTAACCCACTGAGCCACCCAGGTGCCCCTTGAGGTTTTTTTTTTTAATTCCATATATAAGTGAGATCATGCAGTGTTTGTCTTTTTATCTGGCTTATTTTGCTTAAAGTGGTGTCCTGGTTCATCCATGTTCACACAAATGGCAGAATTTCCTTCTTTTTAAGACTGAATAATATTCCTCTGTGTGTGTGTGTATACACGCACATCACATTTTTTGGCTACTGTAAATCTGTAGTGACTAAGCATGTAGGTATCTGCAGATAGTGATTCTATTTCCTTTGGATAAAGGACGTAGAATTTTACAGTTCTAATATATAGGCAGTTTTGGCAATTACTGTAAGATAATACATGCTTTAAATTTTGATGCTTATGAAAAAGAATCCTATATGTTACCTTTCTGAGCTTTATTTACTTATTTATTTAACACAAATTTAATTAATTCCTACCTAGTGCCAGGTACTTGTTAGCTGCCTGGCAGAAGGACCTCATGAATCACAGGGTTCTCACCCATAGGTGATGAATATACAGTGTGGCATCATGTAATGATGAAAGTTAGGAAGAAATATCAAACAGAGAAGGGGGCTGAAGGACAGAAAAGAAAAGATGTTTTTTAAATAAAGTACCCATGGAGATCTTGGTCAGGCGTTTTTCTGAACAGAGACCAGGAGGAAGTTGAAGAGGCGATGTCAATATTTGAAGACCACTGTAAAGAACAAGGTTTGAGTGTTTTGGAAAAACTAAAAAAGTCCATGAGAATGAAATGAAGTAGAGGAGGAGGAAGATTCTGGATGGAAAGCCTGAGGCCTGCCAGGGAAGGTTCATTATAATTGAGGTAATTTTTTTCCTTTCCCACATGGAAAGGACCGTGGGCTCTGGAATTGGTGCTGACTCCAGGGCTGGGGTAAGGAAAGTACTTAGAAATCCTGTTGAATCAAAGTAAGGAAGTGCTTGAGAAAATAAATGGGGATATTTAAAAAGAATAGAAGCCATTTGGAAGGTGATTCCACTAGCCAAATTGTTTGTGGTTAAAAAAAAAAAAATCCAAGTTTACCTTCTTAACCAATATTTAAGTGTACAACACAGCATTGTTTTTGTTTTTGTTTTTTAAAGATTTTATTTATTTATTTGACAGAGAGAGAGATCTAAAGTAGGCAGAGAGGCAGGCAGAGAGAGAGGGAGATGCAGGCTCCCTGCTGAGCAGAGAGCCCAATGTGGGACTCCATCCCAGGACCCTGAGATCATGACCTGAGCCAAAGGCAGAGGTGCAACCCACCGAGCCACCCAGGTGCCCCCAGCACAGCATTGTTAACCATATGCACATGTTGTACATCAGCTCTCTAGACCTTCATCTCCTATGACTGAAACTCTATATTCATTGAACAGCAATTCCATTTTCCTCTTATCATGCCCCCCCCCAGTCCCTGAGAACCACCATTCTACTCTCTGTGTCTAACAGTTTGACTACTTTAGATACTGCATGATTTCATGTACATGAGGTATTTTTCCATCTGTGACTGGCTTACTTCACTTAGCATGATGTCCTCAAATTTCCTTCATGTCATATGATATAAAAGGATTTCCTTTTTTAAAAGATTTTATTTATTTGAGAGAACATGTGCATGCAGGCACCCACAAGCAGTGGGGTGGGGAAAGGGGGAGAAGGAGGGAGAGAATCTCAGGCAGACAGCTGAGTGCACAGCCTTTTATGGAGCTCTATCTCATTATCCTTAGATCATGACCTGAACCAAAATCAAAGGTTGGATTCTTAACTGACTGAGCCACCCAGGTGCTCCAGGATTTCTTTCTTTTTGAAGACTAAAAAATATTCCCTTGTATGTATAATATCGTATTTTCTTTACCCATCCATCCTCTGAAGGACACTTACATTGTTTCTGCCTTGTGATCATTGTGAATAATGTTGCAATGAACTTGGGAGTACAAGCACCTCTTTCAGATACCTGTTTTCAATTCTTTTGAATAAACCAGAAGTGGAATTGCTGGATTATATGGAGAGAATAAAGACACATCTGTATGGTCACCACTTACTATTTAAAATAATAGAGTTATAAAAAAAATAAATAAAATAATAGAGTTATAAATATTTGTGTGTATGTGTGTTAGCTGGAGTACATTGAGTTTATGGATACATACAGCTATGAAGGAAGGCAGTGCTAATAGGAGATGGCATTAGATTATTAAGTATCATCATTGCCCAAACTGAATGATTAGTTGTAAATACTGACAGATCGGGGGAATATACAGTGTACCTTGATTTCATCAAATTCTGATGAAATCTCATGATTATGTCATGGACAATGTGGAAAAGTGGCTGGAAGGAAGAACAACATATTCCATTAACCTAAAGATGTATAGAGCAGCAAAATCCCAGAATTAATTAACCTATCTCAATCTGGAAGATTGAGAAGTATTTAACCTGGTGCATTCACCAGTGCTGAATGTCCTTGAAAGTGGTATTTTTTTGTTGTTGTTGTGTTTGAAAGTGTTTTAAAATGACAGACTGCACAGTGGTTTCAATAGCAACCAATAGAGAAGATACTTGGGGGCACAGTGGTGTCAAGAACTCTGAAGGGTCTGAAATTTTACCCTACCTAGAAACTGTCAAGTTAGTCTGCCACATTTTCATGGATGCTGGCAATAGATAGCTTAATTACCCACAGTTCAGCAGGAGGCATGAACTCGATGATTGTATTTGCTCCTCTTGTTCCCCAAGTTCCGTTAGGTTGATGTGGAGTGGCCCCAGTGAATGCTGCACACATAATAGGTCTGTGTCACAGCTGAAGAACCAGAATCGTTCACAAAAGACTGCCAATAAACTGTGGCCTCAAGGGAGATATTATCTTTATGGTCCTGGATTGCTAACAAATCTGTCTTCTGACTAAGGAGTGAGACACTGCTTCTGTCATCCAAGGCTGTTTGCTTACGCAAACATCCTTGAAAACAGAGTCTACAGCAAAAGGTCTCCATGCCTCTACTCAAAAGGCATGTAGAAATGTGAGAGATCCATGGAAAATTATTTCCCAACAGGTGGCTGTGCCATCAGTCATTCATGAATGTGCACAGATTGTTCCAAATGATCTTGCCCTGAAGGACAGCTTTCAACTGTCAGAAGACGGGATGTGACAGCTGGTACTTGCTTTCAGGAGCACTCATCTAAAAATGATGACCCTTAAATCCTACATGTTACCTCCCAAGTCCTCACAAAACCCCTTACAAAACTTCCAGTGTCCATGCCCCTCATGCCTCCAGATTTCTCATTCTGCACCAGTAAGAACAGGAAAAGAGGAAGAATTTTATGCTAGTCTTTTCATGGTCCAGTGGTTTTAGGGACTTTCTTCCAGGACTTCATCTGGCTTCAAAGATGCAAATGGGGTTTGCCACATGGAGTCCCACATTGGGCAGCTTCCTGTAGGAGGGAGAGAAATGACCCCCTTCTCTGCCTGTGGGGTCTGGGGTGACAGGGTGTGAGACCATGAGGTCACATAACTATCACATCAGCCACTGTCCGTTTTTACTGGATTGAACCTTGGGTTTACCCAATTACAGCTTTCTCCTTGTTCATTATCTCTGCAGGGAGGTAGCAGAGGCAGCACCATAGTGAGCTCGGTCTCCTCAAAATAGCTAGGAAGTCAGCCCCTACTGTGATCAACAACAGCCAGATGTGCCTTGGGAAGATGTAGCACACATCAGAATTGGGGGGAATTCAGAGTTCGAAATAAATAAGCCATCCTTAAGATAGTAGCTTATAGAAATGTATCTTGCCTACTTTCTTAGTTCTGGTTCAATGAGAATTCCTATTTGCCCCCTGCCTAAGGGGAAATTAACAGGTTTAAGACCCTGTCATTTTCTTGCTTACTTAATAGAGGGTTCACATACAAAAAAGTGGCCTCCCAAAAAAGTCTATTATTTGGTCCCTAATAGTATTTTTAGCCCTTAAAAACTTTGTGTTTATCATTATAAAGGATTAAAACAAGAAAGCACTTTATTTTTTACCTTTTAATAGAGTATAACATTAAGCAAGGATTTAGTTGAAAGTTTTCTGTCTTCTTTCCTTTGTCACTATTCTCTGGGAGGACATGCTTAAAATTATTCTTGTATCATAAAGGGCAGACAGAGATACGGTTTCATTATCAAGTTGGAAGGCATTTGCTGAAGAAAGAGATAGTTTTGCAATCTGGTGGTGTAACTCTTGTCTTTAAATTAGCTCTTATGTTTGGATACAAGCTAGGTAAGATCTAATGTGGCCAATTTCTGTAAGGTTATACTTTTGAAAGACAAGTAGAATGTTTTAAGATTTTTTTTTTCTTAACTAGTGCATGTCTTGACTTCTTATTTGCATGTGCTGCCTTCTGAAGGACAAGATCTCTTTTCAGAGGATGGTCTTCATAATAAATCAGTTAATCTTGTTTAGTATGTGTTTTACACATGAAGTTGGAATATATATGTTACCAAAGAAAGGCTAGAGCTGAACATTCACTGAACCTCAAATTATCAGCGCTCTAGATTTATGTGAATTCTTAGAAACCTACATCCCATAGCTTCTGAAAATATTCATCTTTGCAAATAAGTACTCACTCCTGTCCATGCTTCATGTCATCTCTGTGTTGGGTAAGAGAGAAATGGAGAAAATTGGGTAGAATAATATCCTCAATTTTTTGCCAATAACAAATTCAGGAATAGATGATTGAGCTGAAACAGATTTCCTGCGTGGTTTTGAGCAACTCCTTGACAGTTGATTACTCCCATCTACCAGCATCAGCCAAGCTATCAAATTGAATTTGGGGCATAAGGCTGGGATTTAGCAGTATTTTGTTACCAATCCTAGATCTAAAATACACTGTGTAGTTGGGAATATTGATTAATTTTTCTGCAAAAAGGTAGGAAGTCTATACCCCAAAGGCACAGAGAAGAGATTAACAGACTCCTCAGAGTCTGTGTAAGAAACCCTGGTTTATGGCTACTCAAAATTTACCGAAATGCTGGCCTACTTTCCATGTGACATAATAGTGTGATAAAGGCAAATTAAACATCAATTTGAAATGAAATGGTAAAGAATGTATTAAAAATATATAATGGGATGATTTTTTTTTTGCTTGTTTCTTCCATTCTGCTGTTTTAACATGATGAACTTAACAGCTGAACAGGTTTTGATGGAGATACAGATTTCCTTTGCTTAGCTGAAATCCGTGCTAAGCAGCCATATTAGCTCTATTTTTTGTCAACTGCGAAGTTTACAACTCACAATATCTGTCCTGTGCTATTCCTTTTCTAAAATTTAATCTGATATCACTTCAGTTAAGGGGCAGGAAACTTAGTGTGCATATTTATCCCAGTGAATCTTTTCAAAAAAACCCTTTGAGAACATTTTGCTATTGTTCAAGAGGGTGATGACTTGCCCAAGGTGATGTAGTCATTCCGTGTGAGAATCTGCATTCTCTCCTGGGTTGAGTTGCCTCTAAAGGCTGCTCTCTTTGCACTTGCTCCATCTTATTATCTGAGCTGTCTCTTGGTTCACGATGCTCAGTCATGGTTTCTGTTGAGAAAAGACATGAAGAGCTCTTCAAAACGGAGGGCTTCAAACCAAATTTCTTTTGTATCTCTTTTCTTTAAACTTATTTTAATCCATCTTTAATCATATATTTTTCCTCAAATTATGTTCTTAAGATTTAAACCTAGATCTGCCATCCCAATAAAAAATGAAAAGAGACAGTTATTAGATTTTATTCAAATCCAGCAAATGAAAAAACAAGGGCATTAGCCTTAAATAATGCACTCCTATTTAATACTAAAATGGTACAGCAATGGTGTGGTTACCTAGCTTGGTAACAGCAGCCAAGAAAAAAAGCAAAAAAAAACAAGTCAAAAGGTGTACTCTCTTTCAGGTGCAGCTCTCTGATCTTGTTCATCAGCCCATATTGCTCTCTTCTGCTCTCCTTCTTGGGGTGGGGGTTGCAGAGGAGACATTAAGGGGAATCAATAGGTGTTACAGGATGTTCTGCAAAGGAACTGACACTTGGTGTTTCATTTACTGAAGGGTGAAAAATTGACTGCAGGGATAGAGGAGGATTGCACGATGTGATCTAAATTAGATCCAAACACTTTTTAATCCTTGAGAATCGTATTAACCAGGCTAGTATGGAGTAAATATTTATTGAGCACCTACTGGGGAGAGCCTGTAGGTGGGTACTGGATTGACAAGATTAGTCTCTACACCTGAAGATCGAATGATCTAGTGGGAGCGAGCCAGGGTAATAGGTATAAACATTAATGAGTCTTGTGATGAAAGCTTGTTCCTTCAAGCTCGGGGCTCACACAGCTGAGCTGTAAAGATATATCCAGCAGAGAAAGAAAATGGAGAGGCAAAAAGGTTAAATCCATGTGAGAAAAGAGTCACTAAGTGGGAAAAATAAAAGTGACTAATAACAAATATATCACTCTTAGGGTTTCCCTAAACATGGAATTGGTCTGATATTTTTGATTTGCAATTTTATCCTAATCCTGAATATTTCCTAAATATTTCTGTCAATCCCTGACTCACTGGTGGTCCCACCACAGCCCCTCTGGATCAGAATCTGAAAGGAGTCAGGGAAGCTCCAGTATTACTAGTTCAGTTTCCCTGGGTGACTTTACAGGAAGTTGAGGAGACATTGCTGTAGCTGGTGCCTGAAACCACCATGGGAGTTTCTCTCTTTGGTTGAGCAACAGATCTCAAATTTCAGTTTGTGCAAAAAACCCTGAATCTCTACTGTTTGAACTTAATCCTTTTTTTAAAAATTATTATTTTTTTAAAGGGTCCCCCAAAAGTAAGGATTTTTTTTTATTAATTTCATTTCTTTTCAGCGTAACAGAATTCATAGTTTTACAACACATCCAGTGCTCCATGCAATGCGTGCCCTCCATAATACCCACCACCTGGCTCCCCCAACCTCCCACCCCCGCCCCTTCAAAATCCTCAGGTTGTTTTTCTATGGACTCTGTAAAAAATTATTTTTATTAACTATAATGTATTATTTGCCCCAGGGGTAGAGGTTTGTGAACCATCAGGCTTACGCATTTCACAGCACTCACCATAGCACATACACTCCCCAATGTCCATACGCACTTAAACCCTTTAGTTGAACATTTCCTTGCGAAGGTTAGGGAACATTCCTGCTAAGAATGTTAAGGTTCTTTAAAGAATTTCATTGCATGGGCCTACCATGAATCCCACCAGTCTTCATTTGATTAGCATTTTAAGGTTCTGATGGGGCACCTGGGTGACTCAGTTGGTTGAGTATAAGACCCTTGGTTTGGGCTCAGGTTTGATCTCCTGGGTCATGGGACTGAGCCCAGGGTTGGACTCTGTGTGCTCAGCAGGGAATCTGCTTGAAGATTCTCTCCCTCTGCTCCTCCCCTCAGGTGCACGGGCACTCTCTCTCTCTCCCTCTCTGGTGTTTTTTTTTAAGAGAGATTCTGATGAAGTTCAACCTTGGAAGGTACTTTGAGAAGTACTGATTTAATTAGGACTTACTCCTCTGGAGAACAAACAAATTTAACTTTTACATGCTTTGGGATAAAGAAGGATTTGAGAATTGGATTTAATTCCAGGCCATAAATCTACTAGAATATAAACTCTGAGAGGACAGGAATATTTTTTTTTCTGTTTTGTTCCTGAATGTATTGCCAGCACCTGGAAGAGTGGCTTCCATGTTTCAGATGCACGCAAACTATTTGTTGACTGAATGAATTCACGGTGCAAAAATGTCCTCTCACTCTTGCATTCCTCCCATATCTCCTAACACCATGTTACAACCAGAAAGCACTTATAGGTAAATTCACAGAGAACAGGAGGGTGGTGTCTGGGGTAGAGGGGATGACTGAAGCACATCGGAACTTGAGAAGGGAGAAGAAAGGGTCAACAAAGAGAGCCCAGGAAGGGTAGAGTCACCCACAGCTCTGCTGACCTCACAGATTATCAGGGCAATCCTAGTCTTGGACATCCATCACCTGTTTGGCCCCAGAGACTTTGGGTTGCCCCCGATGAGAGAGGGAATCCCAGAGGGAGAGGTGGGGCACTATAGGAAGAGTACATGAAGCAAAACTATAGTTTTCTCCTCCCCTCCTCCTCTCATTTTCTCACTTGGATCATTAACAGGTAGGTGTGGCCATGACATCAAATGAGTTGGATTCAGTCCTCCCCTGCCCTCAGTTCTTTTCAGCCTCTTTAATGCCACTTTATTCAGTGCCTGAGTATTCACTTGCTTGTATGTTAGGGAAAGAGAAACTGAGTGTTAGGGACCTCACCAATCAAGGCAAAAAAAAAAAAAAAAAAAAAAAGCCAGCCTGTGGTATGCAGCTCTTACGCCTTCTGCAAGGGTTGCTGCCAACAAAGAATGACTCCAAGGGGTTTGAATTATCCCCTGCAGAGACACCATCTGTTCCTTTTTTAGCTCTGGGTGTGAGCATTGTTAAGGGGACACCATAATGGCTTCTCCCAGCTGTTCCTGGATCTGGGACCGTATCCTTTGAGAGCTGTGTATTTTCAGGGGCCAGGGTTATAGAGATGTTAAGAATGAGAATTAGGTCTAACAAATAGAATATATAGCAGTATGTGCTGTAATCACAGGAGATGTTTTTCCTGTAGTAAGTGCTATGTACAGGATGAGGAGCAAAAAAAAAAAAAATAATGGAATATATTCAGTAAATCATGGTTGTGGAGCTCTATTCTGCTGTTTTCTGAATGTATTGACTCTAAGAGTGTACATGTGTTTTCTTATGGGTCTTCCACAATAGGGCCTGGGCTTGCTCTTGGAATGTGTAGGATGTCAACAAGTTTCCTGTTGTTCTGCAGAGATCTGCACTGTGTGTGAGGCTCTCTAGGGCATAAAAAGCCTTATGTTAAAGCTAGTATAGTGTTTCTTTTTACCTATGACAGAAGAGTTTTAAGGAATCTAGCTTTGTTGGTAACATAGGGAATATAGCTAGCTCTGATTTTCCAAAACAGGGTTTGGTTTTCCATCTTGGAGGGGTGCCTGGGTGACTCAGTGGGTTAAGTATCTGCTTTTGGCTCAGGTCATGATCCCAGGGTCCTGAGATCCAGCCCTGAATCAGGCTTTCTGCTCAGCAGGGAGTTTGCTGCTCCACCTCTCTCTGCCCCTCTACCTGCTTGTGCACTCTCAAAATCTTAAAAAAAAAAAAAAGCTATCTTGCAGAAAATGGCAAGAACTTGCTTATTATGCATCAGAAAAAGGCTATACTCTTCTCCCAACAGCAGCTATTGACTCTCACAATGTATGAGGAATAAAATCCTAAATTTTGAGCAAGAGGTTTGGATGGAATGTACTGGAGTCTTGCTCATGCTGGCATTTGGATGCAATGACAAATTAGGAGGTTGCTTCAGCTGCGTGATTTAAACCAGTGGTTTTCAAGTTGTGATCCATGGATCATCAGCAGCATCAACATCACTGGGAAGTTGTTAGAAATGCCTAGAGCTTTGGAATCAGAAAATTTGGGGGTGAAACCCAGAAATCTGTTATAGCCAGTACTGCAGGTAATTCTGATGCATGGTATTGTTTGAGAAACTCTGATGTAATAGATAAAATCTCACAAAGTTCCTTTCCTGTCCCCTTAGGCTACCATTCAACCTTTAGTATGGAAGCCTTTTTCTGATACATAATAAGCACTTTCTTGTCATTTTCTGCATCAGAAAGTTTTTCTCTAAAACAGTCTGTGAGAAACAGGCAAAAATATAAGAAGAGTTTGTCTAGCTGGGGAGGATGAAGGGGAAAATTATAGGTTGAGAGGATACAATTATTCCTGAAGACTGTTGGGTGCCTCAGGTCTTAGGACTTGAGACTTGAGAAGAGAAAGCAAGAAAGGAAATGAAGAAAGGATTGAACTTACATTCTAAATTTATGCTTTCTAGTTGTATTTAAGACCAGTTCTATCACAATCAGTTATTTTCCAGAAATGGCATTGTCTTTCTAAATTGATGATTCCAGCTCCTTGGTTCAACTAAGCAATTGATAACAATCTACTAAGTATAAAAAGCAAAAATTGTGAGTGACTCTTTTGGTAGAAATCATTCTTATCAAGGAAGGGACTATCCCTCCTTTAACTCTGGAAAGGACCTGGGTGATGCAGAAGAGGTGTTTGTTCAGTGGAATGTGTTGGGGCGGCTCCTACAAAGTCTACAAATATAGCCTTCAGGGTGACCCTGTGGCCTTGGGGGAACTAATGGTAGAGAACAAGGTAACTGCCAAGATGTGATTTCTCCTCCAAAGTCTGTCTTAACACAAAGTGAAGCTGAACCCATTCATGGATTTTTTTGTTAGACCTTTTGAGTCTTTAATGCCAAATGGAGGTCACTTACATAAGTAAACTTTCTTTGATACTATAGATGTTTTCATTTTATATGTCTAAGAGAAAACTGTAAAGCCTTTGCTATAAAATTAACAATTTCTTTTTTTAAAAGATTTATTTATTTATTTTAGAGAGCACAAGTGGGTGAGGGAGGGGCAGAGAGAGAGAGAAAGAGAGAATCTCAAGCAGACTCCCCACTGAATTCGGAGCCTCATGCAGGGTTCATCCTTACAACCTGAGATTATGAACTGAGCCAAAATCAAGAGTTGGACATTCAACCAATTGAGCCAGCCAGGGGCCCCCAAAGTTATTAATTTCTTACAGATACTGGCACAAATACTTGGATATTCATTTGACTCAGATGAAATATATTTAGTTTCAGAAGCAGACTGCACTCCTTTCTAGAGCAGGAGATTGTAACTCACAACATTGTCATCTGGCAAACCCTCCCTACCCCCTCTGCTTTTTTTTTTTTTGGTCTTGGCCACATGTATATATTTGTGATCCTACATGTCATTGAGCTTGTCACACAACACCTTCCAGTCTCCAGCCCACCTTTTCAGATCCACTGATTTTTTTTTTCTTAAGATTTTTATTTACTTGACAGAGAGAGAGACAGTGAGGGAGGAACACCAGCAGGGGGAGTGGGAAAGAGAGAAGCAGGCTTCCTGAGGAGCAGGGAACCCAATGCAGGGCTTGATCCCAGGACCCTGGGATCATGACCTGAGCTGAAGGCAGATACTTAACCAACTGAGCCACCCAGGTGCCCCCATATCCACTGTTTGATGACTCTGAGAGCCATTTTCCTATAGGCCAGACTTATTTTTCAACAGCTTTATTAAGATATCATTAAGATATAAAACTGAACATATTTAAGATATATATGTGATGTTCTGATATGCATATTCATTGTGAAATGATCACTGCAATCAAGTTAGTAGACATATCCATTACCTCTAAATAGTGACCATTTGTTCATGTTAAGATTTAAGAGTTGTTTTCTTAAAAAATTACAAGTATACAAAACAGTATTGTTAACTATCATCACCATAGCTGTACATTCGATCTCCCCAGCAAGTCAGGATGTCAAACTCAATCACAAAGTTGTAAAAATGATTTGGATATCAATCCTTGGGGAAAGAAATGTTAGATTTAAATAACAAGAAAATGAAACCTCTGCTCCTTTGAACCTCATACCAGTCATCTGTGACATTATCTGTGACTCCTGTCATCCACTCCCCTCCTTGTCCTGCTCAGTCACTGAGACTTTTCCATCTGGCTCCTCTGTTTATTCTGTTTATGTTCCATCCCAACTACTCTATAATCTTTGATGATGTAAATATCCACATAAGTAACTTTTTCTGTGCTCCAGCCTCCTGCTTTCATAGCACCTAGCCCCTACTCTTCCCACCCCTACCCCATCTAAGAGGTTTACTAAGGACCAATTTCCAGTGTGGAGACGAAGTAATGCTTATGCAAATCCAACTTAAAATTCTATGAGGTACTTGATTATTTGTTCTGTTTCATTTGGGATCTGTCATGTCTCTGAGTTGATTGATATTGAGAATGTGTTTTCTGAGTCATTGAGATTCTAGAAAATCAAGTGCTTGTCAGAAAATCAACGCTTGCTCCCAGCAATGGACCATAGTTTTTCTGTGGTCTTCCTACAGACCGGACTGTGTTGTGAATCACGGGGTCAGGATGGTTTTCTGGTTCTGCTCCAGCCAAGATTTACTTCATTATTTCTTTAGGGAAAGTGATTGAGAGTTGTTTCTAATTGGTTTCATTATAGAACAGATCCCTGAAAAAGATTTAACTTCCTCTGGTTTGGATTTTACAGCCTGTTATTACAAAGGTTGTCACCAGAGCCAGCTGTTGAACAGAAATTAGCACAGGGGTATTCAGCCAACAGAATGGAGTGAGAAATTATTTACAACCCCTTGGTGAGGAGGTGGTGTCCAATTTGGTCAAAGAAACCCAATGCCCTATGCTAGCTATTAATTGAACACTTATAGGTGTCAGGCATAAATTACATATTTTTAATCCTTCCTAGGTAATGTATGTGATCTTGTTTTGTCTATTTGTCAGTGGATAAAACTAAGACAGTAAATAGCTGCCTGAAATGCCAGGGATAAGACTCAAATCCAGGTCTGCCTGAGTCCCAAACTGGTGATTTTAACCACGCTACTCTATTTCAGAATAGTGAAGCTACTCCGAGCTTCCTCTTGAAGCCCCCAGACTCCCATGATCATTGAGAAAGTATCCACATGTGGTCCATCTTTGTACATCTAGCATTGCTTCACTTGATCTGTGTACAGTAGGTACTCAATATTTGATTGTCAAGTGCTCAAATCGGTACATTTTAATAAAACATATCTGCCACAGGTCCTGATATTTGCAGAGAAGTTGTACATAGAATGAGGGAAAAAAGGTAAGAACAAAGTTTCTTTCCTTCTTTGTCAGGAATATTTTAATAGGTACCATGAGAAGGGAAATCATTACTTCAGCCAAGGGGTAAGAATGTTATTTTGGTTTTTGAGGAGAATGTGCTAGCTGAATGACAGGATGTAGCTGTCTCTGTGCCTCTCCCACCTTACACTTTCTGCCCCTTGACTGTCAGCTTGGCCCGCCTGCTTGCTTTGGCCTATGGCATGTGGGTAGTGGTGACTGAGAGTTCGTTCTCCATCTAGACCCTAGAAGGCCTCCTTTGTTTATGCTTGCCTCTTGCACCCTAGACATCAGCATGAGTAGAGCTCTTGCCAGAGGCTACACCATCAGCCTGGACCTCAAATGAGATATGTAGGGGAGAGCTGAGTCAGTCCAGCCTAGACAGTCTGATTTTGACTAGTGTGAGTCATTCCGTCCAACTGCGGATCTAGTGAGGGAAAAATTCCTGTTACAGCCACTGAGTGTTGTGGCATATCTAATGAATACAGCAGATGTTCCCATTGTTTTCAGAGTTAACTGCCAGGGGCTCTAATTCACCAATATGCTATAATAACAGTTAATGATTTTTGCTCACTAGCTTTTATCCTTTAATTTTCTAAATAGAGTCAAACCTCAAAAATGGCCCAGGGCTGAGAAGCTAGGCCAGAGTCAACCAATTGAACAGCCAGAGATGTTCCCCCTATCTGTCAAGTGGAGTAGCTTCCCAGGGCTAACTCCTTAATGTAGAGAAGAGATCAGTTTTAGCAAGTTAGGCTTGGGTGTTTATTAGAAAATTCCTAATATTGTCTGCAATTAAATTTAAACTATTTGAAATGTGGTATGTGTAATATATGTGTGCGTTGGCTTTCAGTCTACACCATGGAGCTCATTAGTGAACATTTAAAGCTCCCAATCAAGTACACACTATTAGGCCTAGTTACTTGGTATTTCAGAGTCTCTATTCAGAAATCCAGACTCTACCAGCACCCTTCAACTATCTTTATCTCTGATCAGCACCAGATGGTTTGTTAATGAGTGTAATATAAAGAATGATTTTAATTGCTGACTTGAGTGGTTTCAACATATGTGCATTAGGTAGAAATATTGTTTATATTTCTGCATTGCATGAACTGGGGTAAGAGGTCTAGAGAGGCCAGGATCTTTAAGGGTGGTGCCCCATGTCTATGACTATGCCTGATTCTTGTGTGCAGTCACTTCTGGAGGATTCTTTATATTGCCATGTCTGCCTTGCATAAAGATTTGAAACAAAATGTTGATTGACATGCCTAAAATGACAAAATTATGACTATTTTCTTCTAAATGTGGTATGTGTAGCAGAATACTACCTACGACTTAAAACCTATCATTGGTGGTTGAAAACAGAGTCCTAGAGACACTTTTCTATCTCTAACTGTTGGAGGTTATCAATCTCTACTAAGATAACCTAATATTTAAGTAAAATCAAATTGCCTTAGCTCAGTTAAAATAGCTTCTTAAAAAGATTGAGTTAAAAGTTAATCGTAAGTGGGGGCACCTGGGTGGCTCAGTGGGTTCAGCCTCTGCCTTTGGCTTGGGTCATGGTCTTGGGGTCCTGGGATCCAGCCCTGCATTGGGCTCTCTGCTCCACAGGGAGCCTGCTTCCCCCCCCCCCCCCCCCCCCCCCCGCCTGCCTCTCTGCCTACTTGTGATCTCTCTCTCTGTATCAAATAAATAAATAAAATCTTTAAAAAGAAAGTTAATCATAAGTGGAATGAAAAAATAAAGGGAGGTATATTCCTTTAATAAAATTCTATTTAGCAACATAATATTACTATATGGAATAATAAGGGTTACTTTCAAAAACATGTTGAGCTGTACATTTCACATAGGGCATTTTGCTGTGTATGTATTCTATCCCAAATAAAAAATTACTCCCTGTAAGAAAGGCACCAAGATGATCAGCAGATCCATGGCATGTCCTATGTGTTCGAAACTGTGATCCTTATTCACAGATTCTCCTTTTCAATCAAATTCTACAATCCAGGTTACCACCTTCTCATTTTTCCATTCATTTTGAAGCTTCCAGGCACTTGATTTATTCCTCTAATAGGACAAATAATTGCATGACGGGAAGGGCCACTCTTTTGTACAAATCCAAGGGTGCTCACTATTTGACAAACTGTAAAGTGAATATGCGAAGAGCTCCTGCTGGAATTTTGCAAAAACAGATGGCATGTCCCTCCATGACCATCCTGGAGCTGTCTCAGAGAGGGGAAGTGGCTTGGCTAAAGTCACGTGTATAGCTTAACTACAGCCTCTGACTGGAAGCTAGAGAACTCTTTCTGCTTACAATATAATCTATGATGAAATTTTCTTACAGTTTCAGATTTTGGGTTGTTTAAGGAAGAGTAATGCCTTCACTATCTCTTACATAGATTCAATTAAAAAAAGTAATAGCTTTGTGGACATATTTTTTCAAGGATTTGAGGATTATATGTAAAATGAAATGCTTTAGAAAGTTTAGTTTTGACTTTAAATTCTACAATATGCTATTAAATTGTGCAAAGGTAAGTCATAAATTAATAAACTACAATTTTAATTATAATTGATGCTTTTGAGCAGTTTATTCTACTCTTTTCAGGCTTAACTTTTATTTGTTTATTTATTTTATAACCTTTCTAGTGTAGTCTACCCTTATATGAACTTTAGAACTCTGAGGTTGCTTCCTTCAATATCCGTTCCATTAGTATTTCAAAACAGACTCGCAGAGTCCAGGTCTGGGTCAAAATGAAGTGAACATTGATGCTAATATTGTATGTTTTGGCCTGTGTCAATCAGCTTTACCAAAGCTTAGGGGAGATGAAGAGTATCTAGAGGGAATACGGACCAGAAAAACAAAGATGAATAATCTGTCTAAAGTGAAGAAAGTTTAAAGAAATTAAAATGATGTACTCTGAAGAAGAGAGGCTGAATTCAGAATTCTCAGATTTGGTTTTATTCAAATAGGATTCTTCAAGGGATGTTTTGAAATTCTTAGAGATTGTCCAGGTTACTTGCTCAAGTTTTTATTTTAAAATAATTTTAGGCTTAGAAAGCTGTTGAAAAAACAGCACAGACCTCTCTTACACACTTCACTTGGTTTCCTCTGATGATAATATTCCACATAACTGTAATGATTATCAAAAGTAAGAATCACATTAGTGTAATACAACTAAACAAAGTACACACCTTGTTTGTATTTCACTAGTCTTTCCACCAATGTCCTTTTTTCTTTTGTAGGATCTAATGTAGGATCTCACACAGATGACCCTGAGTAATCATTTTCCCAAGCCTCTTCCAATCTTTGAAAGCTCCTTAGTCTTTCCTCATCTTTTGTGACCTTGACACATAAAACTAACCATTGCAGGCTTAGAATCTAACACACATTTTTTATATTGTGCCAAATTGTTCCAGATTTGGCTCCTGGGAGTGCTTTCTAATTGATTGCTCTGTGTTTTCTACATGCCCCAATCTACATTCTAGCACTTCCTATCCTTGTGATACCCCAAGAAGCTCTGTGCTTGACTTGCATTTTCCCTTCCCCAGCCCTCCACCAGCCATTTCTTCAAGGAGCCCTCATTCCTGTCATTAAAGAATGGCATTTAGAAATGGCACCTGGGGGCGCCTGGGTGGCTCAGTGGGTTAAAGCCTCTGCTTTCGGCTCAGGTCATGATCCCAGGGTCCTGGGATCGAGCCCCACATCGGGCTCTCTGCTCCACGGAGAGCCTGCTTCCTTCTCTCTCCCTGCCTGCCTCTCTTGCCTACTTGTAATCTCTGTCTGTCAAATAAATAAATAAAATCTTAAAAAAAAAAAAAAGAAATGGCACCTGGGAGCTAGGTGTGCTCATGGCTTCTGAAGGGTCACTGCTTCTATGCTTTTTCTCACTGGGTAAAGCTGGATCATGTGTGTTTGCCTAGAAACCCATATATACTCTCATATCAGTACTCCTTTCAGTACCTAAATGTCCATCCATAAATTTAAAAGGAGACCATTACCACTTCTAATCCAACAACACATGGTTCATTCTAGCATGATACTCTTTTTCTGACTGAGAAATTGACTCTATTTGTCTGTAACAGATGTACTTATTTGTTCATAGCTGGTATATGTGAAGAGTCATTTCAGAATCGCTAACCTACATCTCTAAATTCATCAACTAAAGTACAGTGTTTGTGTGCCAATTGTTTTGGTCTTTAGTCTTTAGTAAAGTTACATGGTGCAGCTGTTTTTTTCATTATCTGGTCACTATAGTCACAACACTTATTTGCATGATAGATTCATTATGATAGTCTGCACTCCATTTTGATTTCCTATAACACCCTAGGTATTTTAAGTTTACATATGGAAATTTACCCTTTGTGGCCTAGGATTCCACAATACAGGACAGTTCCATCACGTCAAAAATAATCACTTGTTATGCTCATGCCAAACAGGTGAAGGGGATTCAGAGGTATGAACTTTCAGTTATAAAATAAATAAATGACAGATTAAAAGTAGAGCAATAAGGAATATAGTCAATAATATGTTGTATGGAGACAGATGCTAAGTACACTTAGGATGAGCACTGGGTAATGTATAGAATCGTTGGATCACTGTTGTGCAGCTGAGACTAATGTAACATTGTATGCCAACTGTATTTCAATAATGAGAAAAACTTTTGAAAACTCTCCACCCCACGAAGCTATCAACCACTTCTCTGTTTTCCGGTCCCTATAATGTTTCCTTTTCCAACATGTCAAATACATGGAAAAACACATTATGGGGCATTTTAAGTCTGGCTTTTTGCATTACTTTGTTCTTCCGTAAAGTACCTGCTCACTTTATTTCAGAGAAGATCTCTTCTCCTGCATATATTTTAGAATAAAAAGTCAAAATCCTTAGTTATTTTGTTCCTTACAGGAAAGTATCTTCAGAGATACACAATTTTCTAAAATTTTCTTCATGTTGTTTTTTTGTTTTGTTTTTAAGCTACAGTATCTTTTGTATTAGATTCATTGTGTTCATTTTTCATTTTTGTTTTCTCAACCTTGAATCAGTAGAAACTTATTCATTCCTTGGTTTTTCTCAACTGACACAAAAAAATAATGGCTCACTGGTTCCACACTTGAAAAATTTCAGTTTCTGAGACTTAATCCTGAAGGTCAGGTTGAGATGCATGCCACTTGTGTGTCAATGTGAAATGTCCAGAAAGAGGATATTTGGTGAGAGAAATCAGACACTTAGTGAGATTATGCTTAAGAGAAGCTGGATCTTCGCCTGCTTTGAATTTTAAGTTCCACACGGTCAGCAAGTTTACTTACAGTTTGCAATTATGTTTTAGAAAGTGAAGTACTTAAAATGTTACACTATGTAGCATGTGTTATTCCCAGAACTTACCTTGTATCTTTCCTTGTTTATAGAGCTGCTTGTTAGGCAACCAAACAGATTTGTATGCAAATGACCACCTCTAGTTATTCTATATTTCATTTTGAATTCTATATTAGTATGTATAATTTTTGAATAAATAGGTCATTTAAGGGTACATTTGGTTATTGATTTTAGATCAGTTTTTTTTATGTAGAGTTTATAGCTATGAGTTGCCCTCTGAGCCCTACTTTCACTGAATCCCATATGTTTCAGCATGCTGTGTTTTTATTTTAAATTGATCCCAAAGTATTTTCTAGTTTTACTTTTTGATCTATTAGTAACTTTTAGTTACTTAGTAACTTCTAGTAACTTTTTGATCTATTAATTGCATAAATGGGTTTCATTTACACACATTGGTGAATTTTCCAGCTTTCCTTTTATTATGGGTTGCTAGTTTTATTCCACTGTGTCCGGAGAAGATAGTTTCTATGATTTCAATTTTTAAAATTTATTGAGACTTGTTTTGTGGCCTAGCACATGGCTTATCCTATGGAAAGTTCCATGTTTGTACTTGAGAACAAAGTATATTCTCTTGTTAGGTGGAATATTCTTTGTAAGTCAGTTAGATCTGATTGTTGTATAGAGTCATTTGCGCTCTCGATTTTGTTATTGGTCTTCTGTCTAGTTCTAAAAATTGCTGAAAGTGGGATAGTGAGGTCTTCGGTTATTACTGTAGACCTATTACTGTAGAACCTTCAGTTCTGTCAGGTTTTGCTTCATAGACTTTGAGGCTACATTGTTACATATACATATACTTAGAGTAGTATTTTTTTTTGAGGGATTGACTCTTTTGTCAATATATAAAATACACTTATTTGACTCTTGTAACAATTTTTTATCTTCAACTTACTTGTCTTGAAATAACTTATTTTCCTTTTGATTTCTTTTCTGACTCCTTAGTTGTTCTGAAGGGTGTTGTTTAATTCCTACATATTTATTAATTTTTTAGTTTTCCCTGTCTTAGGGATCTAGTTTCATCCTATTGTGGTAGGAATAAATAACTGATATGATTTTCAGTCTTCTTAAATTTGTTAAGACATGTTTTGTGACCTAACATATGATCTGTCCTGCAGAATGTTCTGTGTATGCATATGTGCAGTTGAGAAGTATGTGTAATGTGCTGCTGTAGATAAGAGTGTTCTGTGTACATCTGTTAGGTCCATCTGGTCTAAAGGATAGTTCAAGTCCATTATTTCCTCATTGATTTCCTGTCTGTATGATCTATCCATTGTTGAAAGTGGAATATGAAGTCACCTACTATTATTACATTGCTTTTTATTTCTGCCTTGAAATCTAATAATTGTTTAATATATATAGGTGCTCTGATATTATGTGCTGGTACATTTACATTTGTTACATCCTCCTGATGAATTGACCCCTTTTTCATTGTATGATGATCTTATCTCTTTTTATTTTAAGTCTCTTTTGCTTGACATAAATAGAACTACCCCTGTTGTCCTTCAGTTTCCATTTACATGCAATATCTTTTGCCGTCCCTTCACTTTCAACCTATGAATGTCTTTAATGCTTGAGTGAGTCTCTTGTAGGCAGACTGTAATGGCAGTCTTGTTTTCCTTCCTTCCTTCCTTTGTTCCAGCCATTCTTTGTCTTTCAGTGGGAGAATTTAAACCATTACATTTAATTGTTGGTAGGTAAGACATTACTGTCATCATTTTGGTAATTTCTTTCTGATTGTTTTTGGTTCTTCTCTTTTTGTGTGAGTCAATTTTTTTTTAAAGTGGTATGCTTTGATTCTTTTCTCTCTACCATTTGTGTATCTATTGTAGGGTTTTGCTTTGTGATTATACATCTTTTTTTAAAGATTTAATTATTTATTTGATAGTAAGAGTGTGTCAGCTTGGGGGCAGGGAAGGGTGGGAGGGCAGGAGGAGAGGGAGAGAACCTGAAGCAGACTCTCCAAGATTTGGAGCCTGATGTGGGCTCAATCCCAGACCCTGAAACCATGACCTGGGCTGAAATCAAGAATCAGGTGCCCAACAAACCGAGCCACCCAGACACCCCTGTTTATATACATCTTAGAGTAGTCTCAAGCTGGTAACAACTTAACTTCAACTGCATAAGACATTTCTACACATTTTGTGTTTCCTCACACATTTTATATTGTGTTGTCACAATTTACATCTGTTTTATATTGTGTATCCAACAAAATATAGCTGTAGTTATTTTTAGCTACTTTTACTTTTTTTCTTTTGACCTATATGCTAGGGTTCAAAGTGATTTAAACACCACCATTTCAGCATTACAGTATTTTGAATTTGACTACTTACTTCGACCAGTGAATTTTATATTTTTACATGTTTTGTGTTACTAATTAACACCCTTTCAGTTTGAACAACTTTCTTTAGCATTTCTTGCAAGGTATGTCTAATGGAGATAAATTCCCTCATCTTTTGTTTGTCTGGGATAGTCTTTATCTCTCCTCTGTTTCTGAAGGACAACTTTGCTGGGTAGAATATTCTTGGTTGGCAGTTTTATTTTGTGAGCACTTTGAATGGATCAGCTCATTCTCTCCTGGTCTGCAAGGTTTCTGCTGAGAAATCTGATTTTAAAGCTCTTCTTGCTCTTTGATTTTTGAGAGTTTGATTATAATAGGTCTCACTGAAGATCTCTGGGTTGAGTCTGTTTGTTGATCTTTGTGCTTCCTGTCCATGGATGACCATATCTATCCCCAGATTTGAGAAGTTTTTGCCATTATTTCTATTTGTGTTTTGTTATTTTTTCTTTCTTTCTGGGACTTCTGTAATGCAAACATTGTTTTGCATGATGGTATCTTCTAATTAACAGAGGATTTCTTCACTCCTTTTCATTCTTCTTTTTTCTCTTCTTAACTAGATAACATCAATGAATTGGTTTTTAACTCTGCAGATAATTTCTTCTGCTCAGCTGAGCCTGATGTTAAAGCTTTCTATTTCATATTCTCATTTCATTAATTTTATTCATCTCCAGAATTTCTATTTGGTCCCTTTTTTAACAAATGATTTCCATCTGTTTGTTGAACCCTTGTCTTATTTATGCATTACTTTCCTGAGTTTGTTGAATTGTCTATTTGTGTTCTTTTAAATCTCACTGAGCTTCCCTTAAAATAATTATTTTGAATTCTGTTTCAGTTAACATAAGGTGTATTGGTGGGAGGGGCGGGGGGCTTGTTTCTGGAAAATTACTGTGTTCCTTTGGTGGTGGTTTGTTATTTTTCCATGTTCCCAATGGCTTTGTTTTAGTGTCTGTGCATTTGAGGGGGACAGTCACCTCTTCCAGTCTTTTTGGACTGGCCTCAGTTGGGAAGGACTTACACTAAAGGTGGCCTCAAGGGTACCAGCTAGGTGGGGTTCAGTGTCTCTGGTTCCTGGGAAGGCATGGTGATGTAGTCTCCATGCAGTCCATGAGCCAAGGTCAGTGTCAGCAAAGACTGGGTCGGGGCAGGTGGGAGGTCTTCTGTGGCCCAGACTATAGAGGTCCTGCAGGTGGCAGTGGTAGGCTGGCAGTGATAGCAGAGCTGGGGCCTTCATTCAGGCACATGTGAAACGACCACAGAACCTGGGTTTTGGGGCACAGGTGCACGTGTGTGGTATGGCACTGTGTCTGAGGTGCAAGCCTGTGCAGTTCTCCTGTGGAACACTCTTGACACAATGACTCAGACCCCAGTGTCAGGGGTGGCATTGGCAAAGGTCCTGAGATAACAGAGTGCAGAGGGCTTAGGCCTGGGGGCAGGTAACAGTAAGAACACACCCTTGGGATGGTGGGTCTAAATCTCAACTCTGGCCTCAAGAGGCATTCACAGAAGGGCAACAGTTTAGTGCCAGTGATATTGGTACAGAGCCGTGGTTTAGAATTCCAGGGGCAGGGTGAGGAGTAGCAGGGCTGGGGCCCCAGTGATGGTGGGTCAAAGCCTTGACTTAGGACCTAGGGGCAGGGTGCAGAACAGCAGCTCTGCAGCCCCAGTGATGAGGAGTCCATCATGGCTTAGGACCTAGGGTTGGGCTGCAGAGCAACAACAACACAGCCCCAGTGATAGCAGGTCATATCCAATGATTTGGGATCCAGAAGTGGCAGAGTGGTGACAACTGTGATCTCATCAATGGTAAGGTGCTGTGGCATTTCAGAAAGCTTGGGGCACAGCAGCATCTGGGGCTTCTACAGGCAGCATTTCTCTTGCAGTAATGGCTCCTGACCTGGAGAGATGAAGTAATGGGGATCCTGGGACCTGAAGAGATGAAGTAATGGGGATCATCAGCTGGGTTTAGCTTGTGAAGATTTCACCCAGCAAAGACTGGGTGGTCCTCAGTAGCAAAGGCTGAAGGTCCACGGTGGTGAAGCTCACTGGGGTTCTCTTACTCTCCTTTTCCCTGTGGAGTAAAATCTGTCTGAGGCGTCCCTCTTGGTGCTGAGCTCCTCTAGCTGGGAGGGGGATGGGTAATACAGGTAAAATGCTACCTCCATTTTTCTGTGTGGCCATTCTTGGTTTCTAGCTCTGCACTATTGCTGCTGCTGCTTCATGGGAGTACAGAGCTTTCCCAGAGCAATGCATCACTTTGTAGTTGCTCATTTATTGTTTTTGTTGCCCTTGTGGAGGAGATGAGCATTGAGACCTCCTAGGCTTCCATCTTGCTGATGTTACCTTAACTGAATTTCTCCAGTGTACCATTTTGATTAAGTCCAGAACAGGGTATAGTCAAAAGGAGAAAGGACAGGAGGGGACTCCAATGGGTTTAGGATTTGGTTTCCTTGTGGTAGGGAAACCAAGACCTATTATTCTAGTCCTTGCAGCCTAGAATCCTGAAATTGGGTTAATACCATCTAATAGTCATATCTTTTGTTCTCATATAAAAATATGTTTCTGAGTTCATCTTCCTTGGAGATGTAGTTAATGAAATTTCACTTTGATCTTATTTCAGTGTCTTCTCTGAACTTCGCTTTAAAATGCTGTTGATGTCATGAGGCTCTAGATCCAATTCCTGGGCTTTTTAATGGACAGAGATGTTGTTTATCAGCTGTCACCACAACAGGACTGTGAAGTGTATTTTCTCCAAGACACCTTCTGTCCTTGTAAGGTCAGGATACTTTATTGAGGGCCAGTTGGCCTGGCGTGTGTCTTCATGAAGGCAGTGAGAGGAGATCCCTCAGCAGAGGCAGGAACTGGGCTCCAGACTCAGTACTGGGTCTGTGTGGCTAGCACAGCTAACCCTTGTGGGTGTGTAGCTAGTAGTTCTGATGAGGTCAGTCCAACCAGGGAGAACCAACAATCCCCGACCACGGCAAGAGAGACGAACTCATGAGCCATGCTACCTACAGTGGGTAAGTGGTAGCTACATGGGCAGAGGGCATTGCCTCAGATATCAGAGGAGTGAGCAGGCATCAGTCTCAAGGATCTTATCCTCTCAGCTTTGCCAGGATTCAGTCCTGAGGAAAAGAGCCAGGGCAGGAGGAGCTGAGAGACTGGAAGAGTTTTGTTGAATGAGGTACCGTATGAGGTACTGATTTCAATCAGATAAGTTTGAACTATATTACACACACACTCACACACACATACGCACACACACATATGCACATGCACACACACAATTGCTTTCAAATGCCTTTAGTTATATTTTCTCCTTGGATAAAATGTCCCTGGGAGTTTTAGTTTCTAGAAAAAGGACACAGGGGCTATTCAGTAATTAATTTCTGAATGATTTACTAATTTAGATTATCTATTTTTTTAAGTTGGGAGAGTAGAGTTTGAACTGCAGTTTTACTGTCGTATAGTCAGACGTGGTAGAAATACCTCTGTGCTCTCCTTTCTATAAGATGAATAATGGAAGCCTTTGGAAGGAAGGAAGTCTCCACTCTTCTGTGTGACTGCGCTGTTTAAGGAGTATTGCCGCAAGGGGAGGCATATTTCCTTAGATCTCTGGAGAGAGAGGAACAACTCAGAGAAGATAATGCACAGGGGATCAGTAGTCTGGGAGCCTTCTGGATTCCTGAGGGTGAGCAACCATGTGCAGTTGTCCTCTTCCTGAGGGAAGCACACACTGGCATCTAGCAGTGCACCAAGCACTTATGTTGGCTGCAGGCCCATGGATACATTAGGCTCAAGAGCTTGGTTGTCTTTGCCAGGAACACCTTTCAAGGAAATGTTGACAAGAAGTGTAACACACTTACTTCTCTTCCCTCACACAATTACCAGAGGGAAAATCAAGTTTTAGCAAGAACATGACAGCTGTAATGTATATTGTTTATTAAACATGCCATCAATCATCAGGAATTTCCATCGAGAGAATCCAAGAATATGTTGGCAAATTTCATTAATTGAGATGAATCTTGATATGTCTTTGCAAGAGATTTGAAAGCTGGGTTTGTGGTTTATTATGGCAGGAAAGTATATGATTTTTATGTATGGACTTCACGTTGGCTGAACTCTTCAGTCCCCTTTCTTCCTGTAGGAAGTGAAAGATCCTTTGATAGACTTTGCAAATAGGATGGACCTGTCACTGCAATTCTATACAGTAACTGAGTGCTATAACTGTTGAGTATTCAGGCATTTCACTATTAGATATTAATTTGTTACACTATAAATTACTGTAAGGTAGACATATTTAATAGGAAAACTAATAATTCTGTCAAGTATCTGTCAGGACTCTACTACCTGATACCTATGGCTTCCAGCTTATTGAGCATCACTGTGTTATCAAGGACAGCATCATATGGTGAAGGGGGAGATGAGCTATCTAGGGCAAAATTGCTGATCACATACAAATTCCTAAGTTTGATGCCTTAAAAAATATGCATCAAGGAAAATTTCTAAGCCTGATAATGTGCACTTTGTTAAACCATGAGACTTGTGTCAATCTTGAAAGACAATTTTACATGACTTACCAGAAATGAAAACAAAACTTTACAAAAAGAATATGCTGCTGGCAAACTGTTGAAATAATAGATTTTGCTCAAATTAATATAGTTTTTTAGTCTATCTCCATGGTAAAACTTGGTTTATTTAAGAGTACAAACCGTCTTAAGACAGGCTAAATTAAAAAAAAATTCTCTATAAGACAAACACTTATTTTCAGGGTGCAGATGCTTCTTTGAAAAACTTCCCTTGAATCAGTGTTACAAAGAATGTCTTGTAAGAAAGGGTGAAAAGGTTTTTACAGACTTTAGGGTGTCAGAAAGCCTGAAGGACCTTAGGGATGCATGTCATCACAACATTTTTAAAGTTGATAAACACCACAGAGAATTGAAAGGATCTGATCAATGTCAGCAGTAGTCAGGTGTGCAGGGTCGGGAGCAGAGATTGAGAACAGCAAGCATTCACTGAACACTTGCTTTGTGCTGGACACTCTTCTATGTGTTTCATATCAGTAGATGACAGCAACCTTGTGAGGCAGATTCATCAACCACCTGGTACAGAAAAGGAAGCAAAACCACAGAAAGGGTATGTGACTTTTCCAAGGTCACACAAATAGTGACTGGCAAAACCAGGGTTGAAACCCAGACAGTTTGGCTCTAAATCATTGTTTAAGTCTTGTGGGGTTTTTTTTGGGGGGGGGTTATAATTGTTTAAATCAGCATAATCCTTTTAGTTTACATACAATACAATTTCATAAATTTAAAATACATAAATGAGACTTGACAAATGTAATACACTCATGTAACCACCAGCACAATGAGGATGTAGAACAGTTCCATCATTCCCGAAAGTTCCTTTGGGCTCTTACATTGTCTCCTCACCCCACTCTCAGGCTCTGGCTGCTGCCTACTTTCTTTCACTTCAGTGACATTTGAATTATTACAAGGTTTTGGCTACTGTGAATAAAGTCTGTGAACATTCACATATAAGCTTTTTTTTTTTTTTTAAAGACATCAGTTTTCATTTCTCTTGGGGAAATACCTGGGAGTGATTGCTGAATAATGGGTGGGAGTAGAATCTCATTATGGTGTTAGTTTGCATTTTCAGAATGCCTGATCCTATTGAACATCTTTTCATGTGCTTATTGGAATTTCATATACCTTCTTTGTTGCAGTGTTTGTTCAAATCTTTTGCCCATTTTTAATTGCTTTGATTGTCTTCTTAATGAGCTATAAAAGTTCTTTAAACTATTCTAGGTACTAAACCCTTATGAGCTCTATCTTTAATTATTTTCTCCCAGTCTGTGGGTTGCCTTTTCTCACCAATGCAAACAATGTTTTATTTATTTATTTTTTTGAAGAGCAAAACTTTTTGTTTGGGTGTTCTTTTATGGTTCATTTGTTTGTGTCTTAAGAAATTGCTGCCTAACCTAGCTCACACATACTTTCTCTAGAAGTTTATAGTTTTCATTTAGTTTTAGGTGTATGATCAATTTCAAGATTGTATATGGGGTGAGGGGAGAGTTGCAGTGTATATTTTTATGTACAATATTTAAAAATTACAAAACCATTTCTTGAGTGGACTACACTTCTTCCACTGAATTAAATGGACGTTGGTGTCATAAATAAATTCATCATATATGTGAGTTCAATTTCTAGACCTCTGTTCTAATTCTCTTAGGTGCCAAAAACACTGTCGTGATTATTGTAGCTTTATAATCTTGAAAGCAGGTAGTCCATCAACTTTGTTTTCATTTTAAAAAGAATTTTAATTGTTTAGGGCCATTATATATTTATATAAATTTTATAGTGTGCTTGTCAATTTCCATCAAAAAATTTTCATGGGATTTTGATTGGGATCACATTCAATATGTAGATTAGTACGTGGAGAATTGACATCATGGAATTGACTAATTGACTAATATGGAATATCTCTATTTTTACATCATTTAAAATTTCTTTTGCAGTATTTTGTAGCTTTCAGTGTACAGCTCTTGCATATGCTTTGTCAAATTTATACTTGTATTCTACTTAGATACAAGTATAAATGGCATGTTAAATTTTTTTTTCAATTTCCAGTGGTTGTGTTTTAGTACCTAGAAATGCTACTTACTATTGTACATTGACCTTGACCTATCAATGTGCATTGACAATGTGCTAATCAATGTGCATTCCTTTATTTATTTATTCATTCATTCACTAATTCATTTATCTATTTATTTATTTATTTATTTTGCCTGTTGCACTGCCTAGAACTTGGAGAACAAAGGGACTAGAAGTAGTAAGAAAGGACATTCTTGTTTTAATCATGATCTTAGGAAGACAACATTCATTTAAATATAATGAACTAAAGCTTTTAAGGAGATTCCCTTTATTAGTTCAAGAAAATGTCCCTGCTCTTTGTTTTGTAAAAGTTTTTTCTGATCAATGGATGTTTAATTTTGGCAAACATTTTCTGTATCAACTGAAGGTGTTTATTTTAATAATGGTTACTTTAATTTGGAATGTCAAACCAACTTTTCAATCTTTTTATCAATTTCTTTTAGTTGTAAAACATGGTTTGTATATCTTTCTGTATTCTCTAACATGTGGCTGAATATTTCTTTATATTCATGAGGCAAATCATCTTACAGTTTTTTTTTTTCTCTTAATGTCTTTTGTTTTGGTATCAGGGTAATGATGTCTTTATATAGCGAGTTGAAAGTGTTTGCTCCATCTCTGTTTTCTGAAAGAATTTATATAGAATCTGTAGTAGTTTTTATTAAATATTTGGTAGAATTCACCAGTGAAGCCATTTGGACCTTGTGGTAGCTAAATAATGACCCCCCAGAATACCTAGATTCAAATCTCTGGAAACTGTGAATGTTACCTTATGTGACAAAAGACACTTTTTACAAAAAGATATTTATTTGTTGAGAGTGTGAATGGGAGGAAGGGGACAGAGGGAGAGGAGGAGAGAGAATTTCAAGTTGACTCCCAGCTGAGTGTGGAGCCCAGCGTAGTGGCTTGATCCCATGACCCTGAGATCATGACCTGAGCCAAAATCAAGAGTCAGACCCTTAACTGGCTGAGCCACCCAGGCATTTCTGAATATAATCCTTTAATGTATTCAGTTTTCTAGTAGTTTATGATGATAGAGCAGTTCTTTGAGCTGTTACTCTTTTTACAAGGTCTTTTTTAGTTGTAATATTCCACATGTCAAAATCTAAGTTTATTTCTGCTATCACTAGCTGTGTGATTTCTGCAAATTGCTGAACTTTAATTCAGATTTATCTGGGATAGCTGTGTGTATAGTATGGAAATGTCCTAAATTGGTACAGAATTTTGGTTAAGGAGTGAAAGTCCTGGTGAGTGCTTGAGTATAAATACCGGTTTCTTGGTTAATTAATAAATCTTTTACCTTCAATTCAAATGTTTTTTTAGCTTATTATAAGAATAGAGCCTCTTTTATAGAATTCTTGTGAAAAATGTTATGTTTGTTGAGAACAGTGCAATAAATAGCTGGTGCATTTTTGTGCTTATAATATGGAAGCCATTATAATTTTGAAATGAAATGTTCATTCACATGTTTTTATGGAAAAACATAGTACAAAATGGCCTAATAAACTTTCAGATTGCTAGAAGAGGGACAAAAGAGATGAATGGACTGACATTTTTAGCAGAAGTCAAGCACATAAGTATTGTAGTATTTGGAGTATAAGTTTCTTGTAGGGCTAAGCAAATTTTTTGTTGGATTTCCACATGGATGCCATTTTAACAAAAATGTATTGGACACATTATCTCGCTAAGACACTGTACTCGGCATATGGGATAACCAAATATTGATGACTCACTATCCATGCCATCAAATACCTTTCAGTCTAAGTTCTTTGAAAGAGCTCCTCTGTTATATAAGCTTCTGTGTGAAATGTTCTATGTTTTTCATACATAAGTGGAAAAATTAGTCAACCTACACATGACATGTTTTATGCAATAATGTAGATCTTTTTTTTTTAAATAATGTAGATCTTTTAATGCTTAACTGTACTTTGGTTGCAGTTACATGTTTGCTCCTCCTGTTTGATGAATTTGGTCTCCTCCCTTATTTGTCATGCTCTCCTGGACATGGAACCTGCCCATGAGTCCTGCTTTGCCCCTTTTCCCCTTACGATATGGTCACATGGCACTGAAAATTCCACCCTCTGTAACTCCTCACCCCATACTATGCCTTCTACATCGGCTCTCTAGATACTGATCCTCCTTGCATTTATCTATAGCTTTTGCTTTTATGAACTTTTATCTACTCAGGGCAGTGTATACCATGATATCTTTCTAGTTTTAGCTTTTTGTCTCCAGTTACCACTATAGTGATACTTATGTCACAGTATGCTATAACTGTATGGTTCTGATTCACTTATTTCAGTTTCTTGTAGTCTCCATATTCTGGTCCTGAACACTCTGGTTTTTAAAATCATATATATTCTTCAGGAAAATGAGGGAGAAAGAAAAAAAAATTGGTCAGTGTTCCTTATTCCCTTCTTAGTTTCAGTGCTTAAAAACCCCTGGATGTTTCCTACATTCTGTGCCAACTTTTTACCTACAGGAGAAGATCTTTTGTTGTCTAGAACATTCCCGAGTCCTTCACCTGTCATTGTTCTCAGTCCTATATCAATGGCAGGGCAGAGAAGTACCCTCCCTTATAGCATGCACTGTTCCTACAAAAGCATGGAAGGAGAGGGGTTACCTTATTACTTGGTATAAGGCAGAGATGATGGGTCAACGGTAAATTCAAATTTAATTATCTACTGTCTTACATGTGAAACAACAGGACAGGAAAGGGCTCTGTGACTTCCCTCCTTTTCTAAGGATAAAGAATATATTCCCAAGAGAAGGGAAAGGGACATTGGTCAGTCCATCTGTGCCAATAGGACTCAGACCCACAATCTTGGCAGCAACCTGTGTGGGAAGCGAAAACAGAACATGTGTGGCAATTAGTCCAGAATGGCCAAAACTTGGTCAATCATGGGGAGCTTCCCTGTTGTTTTTCACCTACTTCTAACTCATGGCCAACCAGAGAAAGCTAAATGTACTTTCTAAATAAGCATATAAGGTGTTTCACTTCTAGGTAGCCTGTCTTCAGCTTCTGCATGCCAACAACCTCTGATCACTACATGCTTGAAGCCTTTGTTTTTGAAAACTACAAAGCTTTTCATCTCCTACCTGCCTTTAAGTCTCTGCCAAACACAAGTGATGGTAGCTGACTCCCTTGCTATCGCAAGCTCTGAATAAATAGCCTCTCTCTGTTCTCACTGAGGTGAGCTTCACTTATTTCCATGGCAGAGTATTGCCAACAGATTTTAAGATTCTTGTGGGATTTTCTGAAGGGCCATTCATTAAGATCAGGTCAGTGCCATATTCTTGCTGAAGCAAGTGCACTTTTTTGTTTGTTTGTTTTTGTTTTAAACAAGGAAGTGATTGCATTTCAGCTTGTATTAAGAGGGATCTTACAGCATTTGGCATTTCATAATGTAAATTCCTTGATGACAGGACATGTCTCTTAGGTCTTTGTAATGCCAGGGTCATTATCAACAATGCTTTACGGTCATTATCAACAATGCTTTACCATCTGGCAATTGAACTACTATATATTTACCCAAAGGATACAAAAATACTAATTCGAAGGGACACATGCACTCTGATGTTTATAACAGCATTAACAATAGCCAAATAATGGAAACAACCCAAGTGTCTGCTGATTGATGATTGGATAAAGATGTGATGCATATATCAATAGAGTATTACTCAGCCATAAGAAATGAAATCCTGCCATTTGCAGCAACACGGATGGAGCTAAAGTGTATTATGCTAAGCAAAGTCAGAAAAAGACAAATACTGTATGATTTCATTCATATGTGGAATTTAAGAAACAAAGCAGATGAACATAGAGGGGGACAAAAGAGGCAAAACAGAAAAGACTTTTTTAAATTTTAATTTAAATTCTAGTTAGTTAATACACAATTAAATATTGGTCTCAGGAGTAGAGTTCAGTGGTCCATCCTTTACATATAAAACTCAGTGCTCATCATAACAAGTCCC
>PISX010017818.1:0-42346 GCA_004024625.1 Mellivora capensis | reverse complement strand
TGGCATAGTATTCTATTTCAGATTTCCTCAAGGCCGGGCAGTTGTTGGCGAGGATGACCAGCTTCGCTTTGCCATGTCTGATCATTTTCAGAGTCTGCTTGTACCCCAGCACGTATTTTCCACTTTTCATAACGAGCTGGAGCCTGGAGTTGATCGACTCCAGCGACTTTTTCGTCTTCTTTGCAGCCACCATCTTCCTGCCTTAGGTGCGGGACGGCCCCAACCAAGAGCAGCCGCCAAGATGGCCGGGGGAGAGAAAGGAAGCTAGAGATCTGGTTTTTAATCTGTTTTCTGATGGGCTTATTTTATAATTCAATTAATGAAACTGCTGAAGATGAAATAATCCCTAAAATCCCTTTGCTCTCTAGGATTCTGTGATTTTTACCACCTGGTCCCATATATTGCTGCTGTTCAATGAAAAATGTGTATCAACAAATTTCTTAAAATGTAGAAAATAATTAAATTCTTAGTAAATTACTGACATTTGACCTATATAGCCTAGGTTGTACTACTCAACCTTTATAAAAATAAAAAAATGTTAAATGCTTTCTTTGGTACTAAATGTATTTCCTTATTTAACAAGGCATTGACAGATATTAAAGTTATAACATTTCACTGAAGCTGTGCATAATTGTACAGAGCTCAAACCCATGTGCTGCCTATATATTATCCTAGATATGAGAGAACATTATTTTCTATGGAATTTTCTACTCATTTCTTAAAAGGTTTTACAGTTGGCCCAAACTGGTATCTTATAAAATATTGATATTATTAAATGGCATTTATAGGAATTTTAATGTATTATATAAAACATTATACATTTTTATAACTATAAAAATATTTTACAGAACTAAAATTATACTATCTAACTAAATATAAATTGCCTGTCATTCAATTACCCTTTTTTTTTTTTTTTTTTTTTTAGTTTTTGTTTTAAACATTTGGTCCTCATATGACTAGGGCACTCCTTAATCCCCATTACCTATTTCATCCATCCTTCCACCCACCTCCCCTCTGGTAACCATCAGTTGGTTCTCTATAGTTAAGATTCTGTTTTTTGCTTTGTCTCTCTCAATCTCTTTTTTTCTCCTATGCTCATTTGTTTTGTTTCTTGAACTCTACATATGAGTGAAATCATATGGTATTTGTCTTTTTCTGACTTTCTCTTACTCTCTAAGTCCATCCATGTCGTTGCAGATGGCAAGATTTCATTCTTTTTCATGGCTGAATAATATTACATTGTATATATGTATATTACATATTCTTTATCCATTGATGTCCATTACACATTTTAATGGCTCTATAAATTTTAAATAGTGTATATTATATTGCTTTCAGTATTGTTATGACAGAAATATAAAATACATATAAAGCTGTGTATTTTGTTTTCAGTGGTTTTAATGGAAAATGGAGATGTCTATACGTTTGGATATGGGCAGCATGGGCAGCTAGGACATGGAGATGTCAATTCCAGGTACTAGGACTTTTTGTTTGAAGATACTTTTTTCTTTTTTTTCTTTCTAAATATGTATTTCTGTACTTGAAATCGTATTTATGCCATTGTTTTGCAAAATGTGGCCCATAAATTATTGGTGGATCTTGATTTTGTGGTTGAGTGCTTTTGTGGGGATAGATGATTTTGTGGCTTCAGAAGAAATACTGATTTACATTTTATACATTTAAAATAGAAGAATGACTATGATTATCACAAAATCCTACCATATTCTTAATAATTACTATTTTCTTAAAGGCTGTTCATAGCAATAGAAAAGACAGTGGATATCCCTAAATTGCATTTTTAAATTACATTTTAATTGCATTTTTAAATTGCATTTTTAATTGCATTTTTAAAAATCAGTGGATTCATTCATATTCCTTATTTTGTCAGTTTTGAAATTTTGGTCTAATATTAACATGAAATCATAGAAGCATTTGAATAATCTTTAAACAGAATCTGCAGTCTTTCAGAGGAAACTGACTTAATCTGGAATAGTAAAGAACTATTGGTGGTGGAGACCACCAGACATTGTCTTATATTCCTTCTTCCCTGCCTCATTTGGGAGTAGAGTTTTCGTTGGTGACATGACCATGCAGTAAAGACTTCATTTTCCTGCTTCCATTGCTGCAGGATATAGCTGTGTTAATTAAAATGTGCTTTGGAACCATGCTGTTAAAGGGGAGGGAAGTACTCTTCCACTTCCTGTCTGTCCTTGCTTCCCAGCTTGTGGCCTGGAATCTATGTGTGGTGGCAGGAACTAGAGAAGTTGATACAGCAATCATACCTTGGAAACCACGCATTGAGACTGGCAGAGCTACAAGACAAAGAAAGTCTGAGCCCCTGACACAGTAGAATTGCCACATTGGCTCCTTACAAGTGGATGCTCAGCTGAGAGAGAAATAAACTTCTATCTTGTTTAAGTCCTTGTTACTTTGGCTTTCCTTATACCAGCTGAATCCATTTCCTGCTTAATAATAGAAGTGAGAATGCTTTTGGCCGAAAGTATAGAAAATCCATCTTTATTAGTTCAGGACTTCAAGAAGAAGTTACTAAGACAGGATGTCATGTGCAAAGGAGTCATTGGGAGAAAGCTCGTGTGGAAGATGAAAGGGAAAAGAGCAGGAATAAGCAGGGAAAACTGTCAGACACAATGCAGGTCTGACCCCTGTGAGAGGAAAGAAGGAAGAAGGATAGAGTTGGAACTGTCTAGAGTGAAGTGCAGTTCTGAGAGAGTTTCAGGCAGGCAGTGTGGTGTCCTTAAGCTGAGTTTGTCCTTGGAGGAGCCCCATATCGGGCAGGATGGTCAAGCATTATACCTTACCATGCTCAGACATGGCTGATAGCAACCTAGGGGAGAAGAATGGCCTCATGGATCCGAAGGGACAGCATCTAAGGCTGTCAGTCAGCTCTGCTCCCTGAAATAGGTTGTCAGAGGTCTGAGTGATCCACGTATATGGCTGCCTTACCATTGAAACCAGCCTAATTGATCAAGCCTGGAGAAATGTACAGCAGCTTCAGGCCAGACTTGACTTAGTGATTCATTTTGCCATAAGAACCTTCTTTCTTTTGTGAATCTCTACTCTCCCTCATTCTCCCTTGTATTTATAAGATACCTGCCAGAATCAACTGGGTGTATGTGGTTTCTCTTTTATGTACAGTGAATTACTCTAGTCCTTAAGTAAAATGTAGAATTTTCACTCTGTTCTGAAACCACCCCATTACTCTGGCAGGGATGCAGTTATTGCCATTTATATAGTAAAGACCAGTGATTCTTAATCCTGGCTGCACACCGGAATTACCTAGGGAACTTCAGAAATCCTTTGCCTGGATTCTACTGAATATATTGGGAGGTGGGGTAGGGTGGAGGTGGATGGAGGCAGCAAGGGCAGTGCTGGATAGGATCAAGAGTTTTTTTCCTAAGAACTGTCCAGACTCTAATGTGCATCAGGATTAAGAACCGTTTACTGTTTGTCCCTCGTGGATAGGGTCAGATCCATTTGCAGTGCACACAAAATGGATATGAAATGGCATGTCCTTACTTACTTTGATGAATGTTGTTGCTAATGAGAAGAGATGATTAAGGAACCAATAAGTTGAATTTCTCCCTAAAAGTGTTTAAGTGTAGCATCCGTTTGATATTCTTGTCAAGAGATTTGTAAAGTGGTCACAATCTTTTTCCTTTTATTTAAAATGTTTTGATTCTAGTTAACAAAAGCTATTGCAATCTTAATGACCAATATCGTGCTTAGAAAGAAAGCAAAAAGGTCTTTGGCAGAATCAGTTTCTCAGATGTCACTGGATATGACATTTGAATATTGGACATTGGACATGGTAAAATATCATTGGCTTGCAGGGTTGAGCAGTTACTGTCACAGGTGTTAGAAGGCAACAGATATTTTGCTTTATAGTTGAATGACATCAGTGATATGCAGAGACTGAGTCAGAGTTGTAATTTGTATGGGGAAGAATTGGGCAACTTTTCTGTTTTTCACTGAGGCTCGTGACACAGAAGAGGGTTTATCGTCATCTTCATTATCATCATCATCATTGTTGCTCATGTTGATAATTTTGTAGTCATGGTATAAGCTGAGAAAGTACATTACAGTTAGACATGATGGACCATCAATCATGTGCAGCAAGAGGGCAGAAAATAATGGGCAAATAATTATATTTCATGGGCTTTCCTGAGTGGGAAGGAAATAGTGAAAATCATGATTATAATCAAGTCACAGCCCTGAGGTAACTGTGCAATATGAAGAGCAGAAAGCATAAGCACAAGATTCTCCTACACCACATTGGGGTGTAATAGCTATTGAAAGAGAAGTATTCTTGTCAGCTTTTAAAATAAAGAGGTTACCTAAAAACATTGTCTCATAAACCTGATTATATCAGTGAGCACCGTCCCTTAATTTGCACTGACTTGCTCAGGTGTCAGTGCAAATGGTATCAGTGCAAATGGTATCATAGCGATATGCTGAGTATTTCGAATAGATGGAATTTATCATCTTCGCAAAAACATAATAGGTTTAAATTATTAGAAAGGTATCAGGGTTTCTTAAAGAAGATTAAATTCTGGTGGGGTTTGCTTTAACTGCTCGATGTTGTTCTTTTCCCACAGGTATACATTTTGATTCCTGGTTCCATTGATTGAGTTGTAACTGGAAGGTTGTAGCATGTGGTGTGGGAGAGTAAACTGGGTAGAGGAGTCTCCCCCAGTAAACTGGGGGAGAGTAAACTGGGTAGCCCAGTGAAATAATGCTTACACACTATGCCTGGGTGTCCTAAACAGAAATTAGCCAAAACCATTTCTGTTATAACCCCTCTAGTTACCCTGTTTGTCTTGACTCATGTCAGACTTGGAAGGCAGGACACAAGAACTGTGGTACAAATTGAGAATCGAATTGACTGTATATGTGCAGGAACAGAATCCCTATAGCATACATGTTAACTGCCACAAAGAAGACATTTAGTAGATATTTACTGAAAGTGTATCGTTGGGGGGCAATTTTAAAAATTTCTAGTAATCAAGTGCTTTTAACTGGAATTTATTGTATAGCACACATTAATAATGTGTGGTTAATGGAAGGTCAGTATTGAAGTGTGCACCGGTGGCAAAGATTAACAAAATGTTATCGATGGTCTCCTTACTTAATGTGTTGTGTTGGCAAAATGAGTTCATTCTCTTAGTTTGGGTCCTGATTCTATCACTTGGTGCCCATATGACCTTGGCCAAGTTTACTTAACTTGTCTCTGTCTCTGTTTCTTCCTCTGTTTGATGGAGTAAATATATTTCCCTCAGAAGGTTCTTTCGAGAATTCAGGGAGATCATGCCTGTCATTCACTTAGCTCAGGGCCTAGTAAGTGCCTAGTAAGTGCCTAGTAAGTCCTAGTAAGTCCACGGTAAGTGCTCAGTGATGTTAGCTGCTGCTTTTTAAAGTAAACATCAGAAAGCTTGTGAAGGCTTTTGGACATTTTCATGATGAGTCTATTAGCCCTCTTTTTGGTTTGTTTCTTTTGTTCAGTATGCTTCTGAATATCTGAATTCCACTTTTTTTTAAGTCATTTTCAGTAAACTTTAACATGGATGTTGGCAAAGAGATTATAGAGGCTTTTATTCTTTGTTTTTCAGTAGAATTTTGGTCATTCTTAAAGTGTCTTTGAGTTTCTTTTTCTTGGTAGACTATCTTCATTCTGTATTAATATATTACCCAGTCATAGTATCTAGAACCAGTTAGACAAGTTTGAAATCTTTGCTTCATCTATTACCAACAACCTAATTGCAATTTACTAGGCCTTACTTTAAATATCCCATAGGATTGTTGAAGAATTAATGCAGTGTATGTGAAATGCCTAGTGTGTACACATGCATGCAAACATACACATGTTTTCTGTTCTTCCTGTGTATTCAAACTAATTTAATAAATGGGCTCACTAATATTATGGAAAGACTTCAAAGACTGTTTTAGAAAGTCTGCCACCAGCTCTTGGGAAAATGCTCTAAGCTCTTCAGATCTACCCATAAAGTTATTTTAATAATCACAGATAGGTTTTATGTAAAAGTGCTTTGCAAACAACAGAGACTTTAACTGTTGTTAGAACGTTCCCTTTATTCTTTGCTACTGGTCATTTAGAGAGCATTAGTTTACTATATAACCCTTGGGGCCATTGTGGGTTTTTGTTTGTTTGTTTGTTTGTTTTTATTTTGGCAAAGCTTCCTGTAGCTCAGGGTTGAAAACCATTTACCTTTCACTACTTATTCTTGGTCATATTACTCCCTCCACAAGTTGAAAAAACTACTGCTCTTTTGAGGCAAGGCCATTCTGCTCTCTTCCCCTTTCATTACTTACCATTCACTCAGTATCCTTTCATTCACTGAAAATTTAGTATCTTGTTTGACAGTATATTCTCACTCTGAGTCTTGTCACACTCATGAGTGACTTTTGTATCCTTGTCCGTGGTCCCATACAATATACTTAATCTTGACACCTTCTATCTAGTGAATTTTACTTCCACATTCGTGGTAGTTATTCCCAGGACCCATCTTGGATCCAGCACAGCTCCAACTCTGAATTCTAAAGTTTCAACACCTCATAATTTGATGATAATTTCTTCTGTTACTTAGCTTTACTTTACTCGGCCTTTGACTTTATCAGTACTTCATTCCCCATGCCCTCTATGTTTTTACTCTTTTCTACCTTTTTTACTTTGTTTTCTCTCCAAGTTAGAGGTTGTTATTTATTTTCTTCACCTAGACTCTTATCAGTAACCTTCGTTTTCTTTTCCTCTTGGTCTCAATGCTAGGGCATGGCAAAACTTCTAGCATGGATCACTCTGTCCATGTTTTTGATGTCTAATTTAGGCTTCTGGAAAAAAATGAATCACTGTATGTGTGCAGATTGTTACCTGACTTCCAGATTGATCCAGGGCTCTACAATGGGCAATCATTGTTCTGCTTTGTGGTTTTGAACTATTTGGTTTAACACCTCTTGAGAATTTGGTGAAAGATGGGGTCTGTCTTCAGAACAGTAGATATAAGAATATACACATAAAGGTTGACTTATAAATTTAGGAGGTTCACAGAAGCCCTGAAGCTCACTCACAGACTTCCTAGAAGTCCTTTGAATCTCTGTTAAAAACTCCTGATCTGCATATATATTTGTTCCATTCACCACCATGTCTTTTCTGTAATCTTCCAATCCTCTGCTTACCCATTTCCTTCTTCCTCTTAACACATGACTTCTGTTCCCATCACAGCAAAAACAAAATCCATTAGGTGGGCAGTTCTTCACCCCACCAACTCTACAAACCTATCTACATCTATACTACTTCTTTTGCTTCTTCATATTTTGAAAGAGGGACCTGTTCTCGTCCATGCTATGAAGCCTACCTACCTTTTCTTTAGGTATCTCACTGTTTTGTTTCTCCTCTCTAAACTGTACCTTTAGCCTTTTTATCTCCACTCATGCTTTTAAACTTACATAAATCTCTGTCATCTTAAAAGGAACAAAGCCTCATTGAGCTTCATTTTCCTTTTAGCTGTTGCTTCTCCTTTATTTTTCTTTTTTTGTGTGGAGATTCTCTCTCCCTCTCCCTTTGCTCCTCCTGCCTGCTTGTCCTCTGTCTCTCTAAATAAAAAATTAAATTTTAAAAAAATTTATCAGACTTGTCTCTAAAATAGAGCCTCCTATTATTTGTTGGCTGTTTCTACAGTGGTTATTCTAATTACAGAAAATGATTACTAAAAGTGATTAATAAATACTTAATAAAATCATACGAGGATGGATACAATGGATATAAGGATGTCATTTATTGTATTAGTTACCGTTTACTCAGTGTTATCTGTGTGCTAGACATTGGTCCAAACACTTGACATGTATGAACTTCTGTATTGTTCATAGGAACCCTACAGGGTAGGTACTGTTTCATATTATCCTCTTATGTTATAGAAGAGAATACTAAAATACAAGAAGGATGAGTACATTGTTCATAGTCTTGGTCCAAGTGCTATTGTGTGGTGGGGCTGGGATTTACAGCCAGGCAGCCTAGCTCTAGAGTCTAGGCGTCCAGTCACGGCTCTCATGCCTCTTGTCCTACTGTATTCTGATTTCATTAACCATTCTGTTAAAATCTAAAATTATAGCTCACTTAAAAAGGTAGAAAAAAGGATATAAGATTGATTGTTTCATATAGCTCCTGGATTGAATTCCTGTTAAAGCAGTGTATGATTTTTATTTCATCCAGTAAATATTTATAGAGATCTCTAATGTGCCATTGCTATAAAAGATAATTTTTTTCCTTTTAAACAAAGGTAGCACCAGTCTTTCAGAAAAAAAAAATAAAAATTATGTGTCCCTGTGTCTCAAGCATTTCTGCAACTCTTCTGTTCTATATAAGTCCACAAATCCTTCCTGTAAAATATAACTTTCTTCCTCTAAAAAATAAAAAAATTGTGTGTCCATAAGTAGGGTAGTAAATTTAGGAAATCTTTTTAATAATCTCTTTAAAGTCAGTGTTAATGTCTTTTTCATCTTTGTATATCTGGCACCTATCTTTGAATATGAAGGCAGGCATATGGTACTTTAATAAAAACTAAGTATACTATTAGTGCCTTTATTTCTTCTATTCCTTATTGCAATGTTTATTTATTGCTTTTTATTTCAGTTGAGTCTTGTAAGAAATTGACTTAATTTTTTTTTTTTTTTAACCTAGGGGATGTCCCACTCTTGTTCAAGCTTTGCCAGGCCCTAGCACACAAGTTACTGCAGGCAGCAATCACACGGCCGTACTTTTAATGGACGGACAGGTCTTCACATTTGGAAGTTTTTCTGTAAGGAATTTTTAAGCATTAATAGTATTGCATTGTACCATTGCCTTACAGTTTGTCTGTCTCAGCTGTTTTTTCTGGTTTCAGTGTAATTCTTGTGTTATAATTATTGCATATGCATATTTCCTGTCTCCATATCCAGCATACACAAGACCTGAATGACATTACTGTGAAGTAATTTTCTTCTCTAGTGTACTATTAGAATTTATTAAATTTAACAACTATGTTAGAATTTGACATGTTTATTCCAGGTCAAAATCCTTTAAGCATTCAGTAGAGTTATTCTGTCATTTGAGAGCTTATTTCCCAAGTGGCTTGCAAAGATTCATTTTTCTTAACATATATAACTTTCTCTAGTTTAGAACTTCTTAAAAGCTTGGTTTTCTTACTAGATTTCTTTAAAATTATAGTTTCCTTTTTCTTCTGCTTTTCTTTCTCTCTCTCTGTCTATTGCCTGTTTTGTTCTCTTTCTGCCAAAGCTTGAAAAGAGTGAAAATGCTCTGAGAAGTTTTATATAGTTTGGGCATAGTAGAGACCAACGAATAGCCTCGTAAGACTATGCTAATAAGCCTATACCATCTCTGACGTGGGTAACTATTCACAATTCCATAACCTAAATCTCTGGGATATAATTTGCTACTATTAATTTTTTTTTAAATGTAAATGTGTACTTTAAGAAAAAAATCTTTTATTTGGAAATGCTTTTAAACTACAGAAAGATTGCAAAAAGTAAGAATAGTACATAGAACACCTTTGTACTCTTGAACGAGCTCCACTTATTTGGTAACATTTTGATTTGCATTATCACTTGCACATGCATGCTCTTTTTCTCTCTTAAGCACTGTGTGTGTGTGTGTGTGTGTGTGTAAAACATATTTTTTCCTGAATCCTTTAAGAGTAACTTTGCATATATTATGATCCTTTATTCCTGAATACTTGTATTTTTTTGATTGATCCAACAGTTATTTTTTGGCATTTTTTGGTCTCCTCCAATTTAAGATCAGGTATTGCATCTGACTGTGATGTCTCTTTAGTCTCCTTTAATCTGTACCATTTCCATACCTTTTCTTTGTCTATCATGATGGCATTGACATTTTTTAAGAGTATGGTACTTTGGTTTTTTTTCTTTTAAATAAAATGGTCCTTTTTTTTTTTTTTAAGACTTTATTTATTTATTTGACAGACAGAGATCACAAGTAGGCAGAGAGGCAGACAGAGAGAGAGGAGGAAGCAGGCTCTCCACCGAGCAGAGAGCCCGATGTGGGGCTCAATCCCAGGACCCCGGGATCATGACCCGAGCCAAAGTCAGAGGCTTTAACCCACTGAGCCACCCAGGCGCCCCTTATTTTTGTTTTTCTGATATTTCCTCATGTTTAAAGATTTTTTTTTTAATTTATTATTTTGACAGACAGAGATCAGAAGCAGGCAGAGAGGCAGGCAGAGAGAGAGGGAGGAAGTAGGCTCCCTGCTGAGCAGAGAGTCAGATGTGGGACTCGATCCCAGGACCCTGAGATCATGACCTGAGCCGAAGGCAGAGGCTTAACCCACTGAGCCACCCAGGCACCCCTATTTCCTCATGTTTAGATGTAGGTTGTATATTCCAGGCCAAAATGCTATGTAAGTTATGTTGTGTTCTCCACAGGTATCACATCTGAAGGCACAAAATGCCCACCTGGAAAATGTCTGATTTTTCTACTGCATAATTAGTATTTTTTCTCTTGAAACTAATAAGCAGTTTATGGGTTGACTCTTTTAATAAGATAGTTTTAAGGTAAATGCTTCTCTTACAGTTTCCCCCTAGATTTAGATTCCCATTCTTGCCTAAACCAGTCTTTACTATAATGATTGCAAAATGATGATTTTCCAACTCCAGCACCCCCTTATATTTACCAGTTAGCCCTTTGCATTTTATTGTAAGCAGGCACCCTTCTTTCTCATTTGGTTTTTTTTTGGTCCAGATGCATGTATTTGTATTTTCCTCATTACTGTCCATAATTATTTGGGTGCATAGATTGTCTCAGATTTCATGGATCAGAGTCCCTTCGAGCTGGCTCCTGTGTTCTTGTGACATGCCCCTTCACTTTGGGGGCATTTCCTTACTTCCTGGCATAACCAGTTGTTTCTGGCTTCTCTGTATCAGTCCTAGAAACAGCCGTTTCTCAAAAAACAAGGGTCCTTTTTAGTGGGAACTAGTTTTAGACACCAGTTGAGCACTAGGTGTATTCATTGCATTGGGGTGTCTTTAGATCCCCAGTACACATGTTTATGCATATATACATACATGTGGGTATTTTAGAAATCCGAAGCCTATACGAGTGCCTCTAATTTCATCCCATCCTCACAGGGGTCTTTCTTAATCTTCACCGATTCCGTTTTTGTTTCCTTTCCTCCACAGTAAGAATTTTGGCTTCTAATACTATGAGTACATTTATTTCTCATTCACTCAGTCCTAAAATACGGTAAAATATTTTTATATTTGCTTTTCCCACACCACTATAAAAACAAACTCACTAAAAGGAGTTCATAATTTGTCTTTCACTCTCACTCCTGCCCCTTCTCACCTGTGTCCTTCCCCACAGCTAAAGGTATAAGGTTTATAAGTTACTTGGGTTCTTTCCCCCAACCCATTTCAGTGGGATTATGTTACTCCTTTGGAATAGAGTTGGATTCATTTGTTTCAGTTTGCCATTTTTTTTTAAATTTTTTTTTAAGTTTATTTATTTATCAGAGAGAGAGGGAGAGAGAGAGAGAGAGCGAGCGCCGGCAGACAGAATGGCAGGCAGAGGCAGAGGGAGAAGCAGGCTCCCTGCCGAGCAAGGAGCCTGATGTGGGACTCGATCCCAGGACGCTGGGATCATGACCTGAGCTGAAGGCAGCCGCTCAACCAACCGAGCCACCAAGGCGTCCCTTCCATTTTTTTTATTAAAAAAAAAGTTAATATTCATAAGCATAGGTACAAATAACAGATTCTTTGTGAGGAGCAGCAACAGCCAAGAACAACCCTTCTTCTCCTTGTCCCTGAAAATAAGCCCTTTTACAGGTCTATTTGTCTCACCCTATCCTGGGGCAGGGTTTCATCTCTGTAAAGTGAGTAAGATGTCAGGGGTTGGAGAAGAGAGATGCCCTTTCAGCATGGAGATAACTTTGGCCTGGACCAATGAATGATGCTCCCTAGGGATACCAAAGGGAGGGCAGAAAAGGGGGCAGATTCAGAAAACTGTTAAACCGTGGTGTTCCTCTTCTCCCTGTGATAACAGTCTTCCTCCCCATTCCTGGGAATACACTGGTGAAAATGCTGATGCCTGGCATGTCCTGTCCTCAGACTTCTAATGAAAGGGGCTTCTGGTCCAGTGCACTATTTCAGTTTGCTTTTAGTTTTAGGATCCCTCCTCTCATATCTTTAATTTAATTTTTTTGAATATGTAGAACATTAACATGTTTCCAGAAGTTGAAGTAATACAAAAATAGTGTACTCAGTCAAGTGTCATTTCCTCCCATATCCCCTTTACTCCATGCTTATAAGTAATGAACTTCGTTGTTTTCCAGTCTATCCTTCCTGTGTGTATTGTATAGATACAGGTGTGTTTATATATGTGTACACACATATAATTATTTCCCTTTATTTTTCAAAAGGCAGCATTTTATATATGCTCTTCTGTACTTTGCTCTTATCACTTTACTGTATCTCCTAGACATCATTCTGTGATAGTTCGTAGAGATCTTCCTCATTCTTTTTTTTAAATATCTGCATAGTACCCTTGTGCATATACACTATAGTTTATTCAGTCAGTTTCTTAAGCTTGGACATAACTTCCCAATATTTTGCAAGTAACTTTCCAACATTTTGCAGTGAAAGCAGTAAGTACTATTAGAGGTGTACCTTTGAGGTAAGTTTCTAGAAGTAGCTGTCTAGGTTGAAGGTTCATGCCTCTGCAGTTTTGTGGGCCATTTTTGCATTCTCACCAGCAGTGGTTGAAAATGCCTCGCCAGCAGAATATGCTCTCTTATCTTTTAATTTGCGTCAGTCTCATGGGTGAGAAGTGGTCCTGCACGCTTTGAAGCCTTTTTCCTGTAGCTGGTGCTGTGTGCCTTCATTTCATATTTTGATGTCAAGGGTTAGATTTTTCTCTTTGGGAGATGATTTTGCCAGTGTTTTTTCTAAGTCCTCAATACTCTACAGTTGTCCCTCAGAAGCCTCCCTTTTGCACTCTCCACCCACTCCATCCAGCTTGCAGTGGCAGGTCCAGGGTGAAGACTCTTGGAATTTGGTTTTTTTCTTTTGGTTACAGGTGACTGAAAGGTCATCGGATCTGCTGTTTCCTAAACTGCTATAGACTTGAGTCATGTGTGGTTTTCTTTGTCCTGTGTGTTGGTTTTATGTTGTTTGGGGGAGAATGTGAATAGTAATTGAAATTAGCCATTTTTGTCCTCTACCTGCAAAAGTCCTTGTTGTGAACTTTTATGAATTTAACTATGGCTTATGTGTAACCACATTCTGAATCCCATGGGCCTGTCCAGGCATCTGTTGTATTTTTACACTGCTTTCCTTTACATTAGTTGGTTGATAGTAGGGAATAGATATTTATTTTAGTAGTCAGTGATAAATAGAATTATTTTCCTTCTAAAAGCACAATAGGAACGCCTGGGTGGCTCAGTTGGTTAAGCGGCTGCCTTTGGCTCAGGTCATAATCCCAGCATCCTGGGTTCGAGTCCCACATCGGGCTCCTTGCTCGGCAGGGAGCCTGCTTCTCCCTCTGCCTCTGCCTGCCACTCTGTCTGCCTGTGCTCGCTCTCTCGCTCTCTCTCTCTCTGACAAATAAATAAAATCTTTAAAAAAAATTTTTTTTAAATTTAAAATCACAATATATCCTTGAATATTATATACTTTGCTCAGTGTTCACATTTTTGTGCTTTTTGGGGGGGTGGGGGTCAAAAAATAAGGATAGACATTGAAAGAAGCTGAGAATTAACATTGAAATTTTGGGCTTCTTCTCTGTTTGTGTGGTTGCCACATTGTTCCTTCCCCTGGTTCCACCCAGGGCTTAAAGCAGCATTGCTTTTGCAGTCACTTTGTGGCTATATTTTCTTGCTGCGGTATTGAAGGAGTGATAGAATATGCTAGAAACCTGATAGTTGGGTGAGAATTAACCAGGCTATTTGCAGTGCTCCAGTGTTCTTCAGGTTTTTTGCTAATGATTTCTCATTCCCAGGACTTGCAGATGACCCTGGATGCCATGAGACAGCATTTTCCACCCTCCATAGTGCTTTGCAGGGAGGGCAAGCTCCTGAACCAGGGGTGGATATATGTTTACCCATCCACTGTCACCATTCTTTGATAGCTACTACTAGCTTAGTAATAAGGGACTTTCTATTATTTTTTAAATTAAACTCTTACCTAACCTACTACCTATAGACAGCCATAGTTTTTAAGTGAGTTAACTATTATTTACTTAAGATATCATACCTTACTATTTGGTTATGCTGTTTATCTTGAAACATAAGTAAAATAACTTAGTAACACATCATCATTTGTAAAAAATGTAGTTTTCTAATTGTATTTACAGTTGTAGTATTCATTATTTTGGCCTTTACCCAAATATTTTCAGACTGTGTGATTTTAGTAGTGACTTTCTATCATCTTAAGTACTATCAACTTAAATTATCAAAGTACATAGTAGAAGATAGTAGTGACTTTCTATCATTTATAGTACAACTTAAAATATCAAAAATATTTTTTTCAGTGATTTTTTTAAATGAACAATTTTTAATGCTAATTTTTTTAAAATTGTATACTTATTATACTTTTCATTTAAATGCAGTTGACAGTATTTCAGGGCAGTTTCTTGGATGAAAAAATATTTCAGCTTTATTGTTATTTTTTAATAATATACTTTGTGGTTTATTATTAGGGGGAGAGGTCCTAAGAATAATAGAAATTATTTTATTCCTTTACAAATTTTGGTCTAAATTTCACATGAATTTCGTTCATTAAAAAAAGTACTAACAATTGATAAGGAATAATTTCTCATAGAGCTGTTTTTGTCTCCTGTCTTCTTAACTTTATAAAAAATTATAGATTGTTTATCTAGGAATGTTGTTAATATGGTTTATTTAATCTTTTAGAAAGGACAGCTGGGTAGACCAATTTTGGATGTGCCATATTGGAATGCAAAACCAGCTCCCATGCCTAACATTGGGTCGAAGTATGGACGAAAGGCTACCTGGATAGGTGCAAGTGGGGACCAGACCTTCTTACGCATTGATGAAGCACTTATTAATTCTCATGTGCTGGCTACATCAGAAATTTTTGCCAGTAAACACATAATAGGTAATACCCCCAAACAAACAAATGTTCTTCCCAAAATATTTGTCATGACTGATAATAAATGGTTTATCTTTACCTATCATGAGATATATAATCTTAGAGCTTTTTGTTTTCTTTCTATTTGAAGAAATTTAAAAGAAGCTTCTAAATGTCTGTATTTATGTGAATATTTATAAGCTAGAGAGTGGTGGAAATATGAGCTAAATTGTGATAGGATAAAACCTGTATTGGAAGGAGGAATTTTTCTGTATTGGTTCTTGCTAAATAAATGGTAGAAATTAATTTCTGTGAAAGGTTACTTAAGTCAAAATTTGAAGTTCCATCTATAGGTATAAATCTATACTTGTGTCTGTGAGATCATAACTAATTATATAATGGAGTGATACAGTATAGAAATTAAGAGCATAAGTTGTGGATTTAGACAGCCTGAGGTTTTGGTACTAATTCTATTACTTTAAAGTTTTTAATTTATTTAAGTCTCAGTTTCTTCATCTGTAAAATGGATGTAATAATAATACTTCCCTTATAAATAATACTTACTTTCTAAGCTGAGGCATTATAAAAAGGTAATGCATTTTTAAGATGGATAAATATCTTTCCCCAAGGCTTGGTACCTGCTTCTATATCAGAACCTCCTCCATTTAAATGTCTTCTGATAAATAAAGTGGATGGGAGTTGTAAAACTTTTAATGACTCTGAACAAGAGGATCTGCAAGGATTTGGTGTGTGTCTTGATCCTGTATATGATGTCATTTGGAGGTAAGCTCTGTTCATAAAATAGAGTATTAAATAAGTTCTGATCAAATTATACTCTTGTGGTGATACAATATTCAGGTATAAGGCAGACCTTTTATACACGAGAATTCTCTTGTTTAACTGTGCTTCCCAGAACCTTTGCAGTGTAGTGCAATGTTTAAGCATATGTTCTGAGCCAGGCTGCCTTGGGTTATTCCAGATCCACAGTGTGCTTTCTGTGTCACCTTGGAGTGGTTACTTTGACTTTGTGTGCTTCTCCTCTCTCATTTGTAAATATGGAGTGATAATAGTACGTACCTCAAAAATTGTTATGAAGAGTGAAGAATTTAGAGCAGAGGCACATAGTACATGCTATAGAGCCATTTGCTGTTGTCATTATATTAAGCAGGTTTACTTTCAAGAATTCTGTTAATTATTTTTTATCTGTCAGCAATCTTGTCTGTGTTTTCCATATACCAAATTATTACCAGCTATGTAGAAGAAATTGTGCCAAATACAGAATAATTAAGATAACCTTTTATGAATATTCATATATTGATAGACAAATGGAGAAATGTATAGGATTACCAAACTCTAGAAACTCTAAAAGTGTAGAGAATGGATACAGGTACACTAAAGATTCAAATTATATTATATTTGCTTTAAATTTGTTATGGTGCGTTGTATACATAATGAGTAAAGAGAATTTCTGTCCTCAGCATTTCTGGCTTTAAATTCTATTAGGAGATATCCCCTGCATTACCAGATTGACACATCACAAGACTTACCTTTTTTTGTTTTTTCTTTCCCCCTCTTTCATTGTTTATTTGGCCAAAGTCAGTGGACAGGAATTAGATAAATTGAAAGGTTTAAGTGGCACCAATGAGGAAAGGGAAAAGACTTCTTTGTCGTCTTCCTCTGCCCATGCCTACTTTCATTTCCATCAGCCAGCCAGGTCTTAAGAAGCCATGTTTTCTATCAGTCCTAAGGCTGAATTCAGAGTGAAGGAATTCCAGTACTTCCCAGGTTGCTGACCAGCCTACTGTCTTACTGTTCATTTTGTGGAAAGGCCTGGAAGCCAGAATTGATTGAGTAGCACCCTGTAGTTTCTCTAGCAGCATTATACAGGATAGATTAGATAAGGAGAAACTAGAGGTAAGTAGTCTTATAAAGACCTTATAAAATCCTTATAAAATCATGAGGTGCTGAGAACCAAAACTATAGTGGTCACAGTGAGATAGTGTGGAGGGGATAGAAAGGCACATGGTGTAAAGATGGACTAGTTATTAGTTATTTACTGATGACAAGTCTGTATACAAGAGACTGAGTTACCAAAGAGCAAGCCAGCCCTGGTTTGGACTTTGGTTTAAACTGATGTTTTATTTTCTATAATCTTTATATGTTTAATCTTTAAATGAAAGAAGTTTATATTGACAAAATAAAGATCAACAGTAGAGACTTTGTGGATACATTCACTAAATTAGAAATACATTCTTTAAATTAGTTACTAGCAGAACTGGATTCTAACAGTATAACTAGAGCTATTTCCCTGGAGTCTTGACAGAACTACAGAACTCAGAAGCGTAGTGTGCATTTAGTTGAGCCTTGCCTTCTTCACATATGATGATAGCACTGGGAGGGACGACCTGAAATGCCGTGCCAGGTCATTGAATATTTACTGCCTTGTTCCAAAACAGAGATTGAAAAATGAAGGGTAGTCTCCTCAGATGTTTCATTAAACAGCTGGAAGGTGTATAATCAGGATCAGAGTTTTATTCCATTGTCCTGACTTCTGGCTGGTTTATGTCCTTTGTGTTTTTCATTCAATACTTACACTTTAGGTTTAAATACTTGCATACTTACACACTGTAGGTTTAGTAGTAGCTCACTTTGACTTTCCTTCCCGAACAGTCTACTTCCTTTTGTATTCTTAACAGCTAATTTCTCGGGGTGCCTGGGTGGGTCAGTGGGTTAAAGCCTCTGCCTTCGGCTCAGGTCATGATCCCAGAGTCCTGGGACCGAGCCCCACATTGGCCTCTCTGCTCAGCAGGGAGCCTGCTTCCCCTCTTTCTGTGCCTGCCTCTCTGCCTACTTTTGATCTCTCTCTCTCTCCCTGTCAAATAAATAAATAAAATCTTTAAAAAAAAAAAAAAAACCAAAACAGCTAACTTCTCCTGAGTAATTGGAAACTTAGCATCTGTAAAAAGCAAGTAAATGTTAAGAATAGCAATTTTAGGGGCACCTGGGTGGCTCAGTGAGTTAAAGCTTCTGCCTTCAGCTCAGGTTATGATCCCAGGGCTGGGATCGAGCCCTGCATCAGGCTCTCTGCTCAGCAAGGAGCCTGCTTCCTCCTCTCTCTCTGCCTGCCTCTCTGCCTATTTGTGATCTCTGCCTGTCAAATAAATAAAAATCTTAAAAAAAAAAAAGAATAGCAATTTTATTTCCCACTTCAAAATTTACACAAATAACACATAAATATGTGCTATTACTTTTTCAAATGCAAAGCAAAACTTGAATTTTGTGGTCCTTCAGATTTTTTCTTCACCCCACACAAATCCGACTAACCTCTGTGGGTCACAGGTATTAAGTTTGGTTTATATTGTTTGACACTTTTTAAAAATGCATGTGGTTTTTTATACATATAAGAATATGTTCATTTTAAAAGCTGAGTTTTTTTTTTTTTTTGCTAAATGACAGTTTGTAGATCTTTCCAAGTCAGTACAGCAAGAACTGCCTTGTTATTAAAACTATATAGAATTCTATAGTCTGGATAAACCAAAATATACTTATTAGGATATTTCCCTATCAACGAACATTGTAGATTACTATTTTTTTTAATTTATTTATTTGTCAGAGAGAGAGGGAGAGAGCACAGGCAGACAGAGTGGCAGGCAGAGGCAGAGGGAGAAGCAGGCTCCCTGCCGAGCAAGGAGCCCAATGTGGGACTCGATCCCAGGACTCTGGGATCATGACCTGAGCCGAAGGCAGCCACGTAACCAACTGAGCCACCCAGGCGTCCTGTAGATTACTTTTTAATGTTTCAGTATTACCTATATTGCCAAAGTGAGCGCACAAACACAGGTGTGTTTATACACACACAGTTTTGTACTCATGGAAGTGTATTCCCATAAGATAGCTTTCAAGAAGTGGAATTGCTGGGCCAAAAGATTGGCTCATAGAATTTTGATATATACTGCTAAATTGTCCTTCAGTACTCTCTCACCAACTGCAGTGAGAATCCATATTTTCCCATACTGTCAGCATCAGTATACAGTACTATTTTTTTTTATTTTTGCTATTAATCTTAGTCTATAAATATTAAATAGATACTGCATGGTAAGCAAAGATTGATACAGTAAGATACAGATAAGGTTCCCTTGCTCATAGAGAAGTAGTCTTTTTTTTAAACAGAAATATAGACTATATGAAAGTGAATAAATAATACACTTTATAGATCTTACTTAGCATTGTTAAAGAAGAGGGGGTTGCTGTGATTGAGGTTAACAGCAGTGACCTATATTCCTTTCAGTGGAGACAATATAAGTTAATACCTTAAAGTATAAGAAAGAACCAGCAGGGGCGCCTGGGTGGCTCAGTGGGTTAAAGCCTCTGCCTTCGGCTCAGGTCATGATCCCAGGGTCCTGGGATCTAGCCCCATATCGGGCTCTCTGCTCCGATTTTGAGTTGGGAAGTGACATTAAGATATTATACTTATTGTGTGAAAAAAATAAATGGGAAGGAGGCAAGAGAGGTTGTAGGAGGTTCCTGCAGCAGTGCAGGGGAGAGATGACGGCATGAAACTTAGAGTGGTAGTGGTGGGAGGATGATGGAGAGGAGCAGTCAGCAGCATATATTTTGGAATAGAGCCAATAAAACTTGCTTGCGTTGGAAAGTGGTTAAGGAAAGAAAGTAGTCAAGGATGATTTCCAAGGTTCTGATTTTGCATTTGAATAAACATGGTGGCATTAACCAAGCCAGGAAAGGTAGAGAAAGGGACAGATTTAAGATTTCTGTTTTTGACATGTTAAGTGAACCAGGTTCAAAGGACTGGTCTGGACTGGGATATATATTTGAGAATTTTTAGTTTACAGGTGTATCTAAAGCTATGGTATTGGACAAGATCACGTAGACAGAGAAGTAGGTTGAGGAGGACTTAGAAGATTTAGAGAAGTTAGGTGAGACAGGAGAAACTAGTTGCGAGACTAGAAGGAGCAGCTTACAAACTACGGGAAAAAGCAAGAGGGTGTGCAGACATAGAAATTAAAGGGGGAAGTGGGTGAAAAAGAAGAGTGTTCAGTGATGTTAGATACTGCTGAGGGCTTACCGGAGTAGATGACAAAAAATTCCATTAGGTTTAGCTACTTAGAAGTTATTTGCAATTTTGAGAATAATTTCATGGAAGTGGTAGATGTGCAAACTAGACTGGTGTTTGAAGAGTGAGTGGGGGATTTCACTTCTGGCAATTTGGTAAACTAAATACTTTGAAGGGGGCCCTATGCTTTAAAAAAAGAAAAAAGTTTGTATTTTTATACATTGGCTTGACACTCAGCCAAGATGTTGCTAATATACTGCCCCTGTCTTCCACCCCCATCTCAAAGAAAGAAAGCCAGCATAAAAATAAAAGTCATACCTCATGAGGTGACCCTTGAGAAGTAAGCAGTCAGCACTATCAACACGGGATTTCACTAGGGGCAAATGCTGATAAGCAGTGCTGCAGTTTGGAAAACAAGTGTTGTGCTAATTGCGAGGTGACTAAGATGGAAACTGATCCTGAAACTCTGTTAAGCTTCTGGCCTTGGAATGATGCTAAACTGGGATTAAATAGGTAATATCTCTGTGTCTCCAGCAGAAGGCAAGTGTAAATCATCTTCAGAGAAAACCCCTCCTCTGTTTAGGCCCATAGGGTTTTAATGTATTAACATTTCATCAAATAGGAGCACAAAGTCTAAGATTGCTTAACATATAAACAATATTACTGTTAGTGAAATTCAGCTAAAGACAAGCAACAAGTTTAATTTCATCTTGGAATTAGCAGAAACAATATAAGTTATATATGAAATGTTTAAAAATAAAAGATGAAATTGATCAAAAAAAAAGAAATTCATAATGAGACTCAAAATGATGAGGCATATTTGAAAAACAACCAAACAAAACTTTTATAAGTGAAGAATACTTGTTTATCCAAATGCATGAGTCGAGCAGATTTGAAGAATTTGAGAGGAAATTACACAAAATGCACAGAGACAAGAATATAAAAAATATGAAAAAGATTTGAAGAATATAATGAAAAGATCTAATAGAAATCCAAGAAGAAATTTTAGAGATTAGAGAAAATAGAGGAGAAACAGTATTTGAAGAGATAATGCCTAAGAATTTTCCAGAACAACAACAACAACAAAAAGATTTAAATTCACAAATATTAGAAATTATGTGTTCCCATTATTTGCAATCAGGAGAATTACAGTGAAACTATAGAACACAAAAGACCAAGAGAAAAGTTTTAAAAGAACCAGAGAAAAATAAATAAGCACACACCAAAAAACCCAATTAGATTAAGAGATTAAATTAATAAGCAATAGTATTAATTATAGCAGGTACTTTCATAGAATTTATTCTACACCAAGTATTATTTTTAAGTTTAAAATAAAAAAAAATTTTAAATGACTTTTTAATTGTGCTAAAAAACATAAAATGTTACCATTTATAAGTATATAATTCAGCAGTGTTAAGTATATTCACACTGTTGTCTAGTAGATCTCCAGAAATGTTTTCATCTTGTAAAACTGACACTCGGTCCCCAAAGAACAACTCTCCATTTTTCCTTCCCTCCACCCTGGAGCAGCCACCATCTACTGTCTGTGCATTTGACAACTTTTGATAAAGAAGTGGAATCATACAGTACTTGTCTTTTTGGTGACTAGCTTATTTAACTTAGCATCATGTCCTTGAGATTCATTCACATTGCACCCTGTGACAGAATTCTTTCTGAATTTTTTAAGACTGAATAACATTCCATTGTATGTTTCTACTGCATTTTATTTATCCACTCATCCATCCATGGTTGCTTAAGTTGCTTCTACCTCTTAGCTGTTGTGGATAATGCTGCTATGATTGTGAGTGTGTAAATAGCACTTCAAGATTCTCCTTTCAGTTCTTTTGGATATATGCCAGAAGTGGGATTGCTGGATTTAGTTGCTCTTCTATTTAGTACATTTGGATCATCAAGCACCATTGATTGAGAAGTCCATCCTTAATAAATGAATCTGAATGTTAGCTGTATCTGACACAAATCAGATTTTTTTAAAAAATGATTATTTTCTGTGTAGGCTTACCAGTTATGAAAAAAGGAGTACTTTTTTCTTCCTTTCTGTCTACTCTCGTACTTAAGCTTTAGGAGCTATGTTTAAAATTATCCACAGCAGCATTTTTTTTTTTTGTATTGGAAAATTGAGTGGGTTTTTTTTTTGTTTTGTTTTGTTTTTTGCTATCAGTAACAGAATGGACAAATAGGGGGCACCTGGGTGGCTCAGTCAGTTAAGTGTCTGCCTTCGGCTCAGGTCATGATCCCAGGGTCCTGGGATCCCAGGGTCCTGGGATCGAGTCCCACATTGGCCCCCCTGCTCAGTGGGGAGTCTGCTTCTCCCTTTGACCCTCCCCCTTCTAGTGCTCTGTCTCTCTCACTCTCTCAAATAAATAAAGTCTTGAAAAAAAAAACCAGAATGGACATATAGTTGTAATATAGTCACATTAACTATTAATATTTTACAACAAGATGGGTGCCTGGGTGGCTCAGTTGGTTAAGCAACTGTCTTCAGCTCAGGTCATGATCCTGGAGTCCCAGGATCGAGTCCCACATCAGGCTGGGAGCAGGGAGCCTGCTTCTCCCTCTGACCCTCCCCCTTTTCATGTTCTCTCTCTTTCAAATAAATAAATAATAAAATCTTAAAAAAAATATTTTACAACAAGAATGAATGAACTTACAGTCATACATCACTGTAAAAATACATTGTAAGAATATTGTTTGAAGAAAGGTAACCACGGAAGAACACAGAGTCTATCCTATTCATATATATAATTTTGATATGAACATATGAAAAGAAATCATAAAAGCAAGAGAATTGTAAATTCTTGAAATTCAAGGTAATTGCTACTTTTGAAAGAAAAGGGAAGAAATTGAGTAGTGAAGAAGAGCCAGGGTACTTAAAAGATAGTGGTAATATTCTTTTTACTAGTGCATATTATACCATTATTCTTCATACCTCATTTTGAAAATATTTTGTTACTATTCTTTTGTAAGTACTGTAATAGTTGATAAAAACTTTTCCAAAAAGAATTCATAGCAAAAAAAAAAAAAAGTGGTAAAGTAAAGGCAGCTTTTTGAGAATTTTTTTTGTGGAAGAGATAAGAGAAATGAGATCATGGTTGGAGGGTATTGTGGGTCCCTTATGAGTTACTGTTTATTAGTGTTTGAATATCTACATACACTTTACTAGTGCTTCCTTTCTGAAAACCACATTCCAGGTCTTTTGTCCACTTTTGATACTGGATTGATTGTCTCTTATTGGTTTACAGGATTGTGGATATTGTTGTTTTGCCTCATACGTATGTGTCACCTATTTTCTTTCAACTTGCCCTTTGTCCTTAAACGTTTTTTATGGAGTTTTTGTTGTATAGAAGCTTCATATGTGTATGCTGTTGCTCTGTTACTTATAAAGTATCATGATCTATAATACTGTTTCATTCAAATTATTTCACTTCTAGTGACAGATAATTTTATTTATATATTTAACTCAGAGAAAATAATGAACTACATTTTGTCCTCTTTAAGCTGACTGTATTCTCTTTGTATCATCAATTGTACTTTGGAAATTTAGAAACTGTATGTTGAAGTGCTATGATTATTCTTTCTTGAAGGTTTCGACCAAATACTAGAGAACTGTGGTGTTACAATGCAGTGGTTGCTGATGCCAGACTTCCCTCTGCAACAGACATGCAATCCAGATGCAGTATTCTAAGTCCTGAACTTGCCTTACCAACAGGATCCAGGGCTCTCACCACCCGATCTCATGCAGCTTTGCACATTCTAGGTAGGGTTGCTCTTTTGATGATCAGCTAATTTTCATTAATATGTGCTGAGGATTTTTTTTAAAGAATATTTAGATTTGTGTTTCATTTTCTCATGTGTGTTAAACAACATATGCTAGTTGCAATATACGTTAAACCCTCTAACTTAAAGAAATTTGTCAATCCCACAAACACCAACATATCAGACTTGAACCAACACAAATCATGTATGGCCAAACATAAAGCATTCTTGAATATAATTTCTATCAGGCAGATTTTTTTAAATACTGTTTTTGTTCAGCTTAATTATATAAACTTTAGAGATGCAGATGGAATATTCAAATGTATAATTAAAAAATTTAATTTAGGGGCGCCTGGGTGGCTCAGTGGGTTAAGCCGCTGCCTTCGGCTCAGGTCATGATCTCAGGGTCCTGGGATCAAGTCCTGCATCGGGCTCTCTGCTCGGCGGGGAGCCTGCTTCCCTCTCTCTCTCTCTCTGCCTGCCTCTCTGTCTACTGTGATCTCTCTCTGTCAAATAAATAAAATCTTAAAAAAAAAATTTTTAATTTATATACATTATTTTAAAATAACAAATTCTATAAAATATTTTTATATAATTATGAATTTTATATATATTACTTCTGTTTTTTCTTATATAATACCATTTTCACAGCACACCAACTTCATTTCTATTTAATTTATAATATATAAATTTAATTTATAATCAGCATTTTTTCAGATTTTATATATATTCTTTTCATAGAAATTATATACCAATCCATGTAACTACTTGTTTATTGCTTTTAAGAAGACTCGTTTATGGTTATCTAAAATTTGCACTTCTGAAATCATATTTCTAAGTATAATTACATAGATCATACATATAATTCCTTGCTTCTTTTTTCTCAAATTTCATGTGGTAATCATTGTAAACATCCAAAACTTGCACTGATTAAGGTTCTCTCAGGCTGCTGTGTCTTCCTCATGTAGAACTCTAAGAATCTAAAAGTAATTCAGAGTTTCATAAAAGGAAGAACCTCATAAAGACTCAAAGATTGAGCGAGTCCAACTTTTCAAGTTTTTACAAAACATTGAACTATAGAATGTGTTTAAATATAATTACCCAAATAGAGGAGAATTCTTACTGGTTGTAGGTATTCTTTTATGAAACATTGTCTAAAGCTTAGAATACATTTTTGAGCACACTCAGAGTTGATTATTTTAATTTGTCCCCTACAGCATCTCATATCATCAATATAATGGGAAATTTTAGTTTCAAGGAGTTGAATTTTTGTTTGTTTGTTTCTAGGTTGCCTTGATACCTTAGCAGCTATGCAGGATTTAAAAATGGGTGTTGCAAGTACAGAGGAGGAGACTCAAGCAGTAATGAAGGTTTATTCCAAAGAAGATTATAGTGTAGTAAACAGGTTTGAAAGTATGTATATTTATGCTTAAGAAATACTGTTATTTAAGTGAAATATATATACTTAGATATTTTATAACATTAATTATTATTTGTATCCTTTAGGTCATGGAGGGGGCTGGGGTTACTCTGCTCATTCAGTAGAAGCTATACGTTTTAGTGCTGACACTGATATTTTACTTGGTGGCCTTGGTTTGTTTGGAGGGAGAGGAGAATATACTGCTAAAATTAAGGTAAGCTGTTTTTGACACTGTTGCCCTTTTTTGTTTGAAGATGTTGGTTTTGACTTAGTTTATGATTTTATATATATAATATGTAATAAAGAACTTGAGGAAACTTTTCTAAAATGTAATGCAATAATACTAGATCATGGACTCATTAGAAAATCAAAAGTCAAGATGGGAGGAAATGAACGGAAAATGATTTTTTAATAATTTTAGGCTGAAAGAGACTAGTCCATCTCAGTCCTTTGTGCTGAACTTCCTAGTGGTCTAGGAATAGCAGGACATTTTAATATGTCTCCTTTCTGTTAGCCACTTTAATGATGGTGCATAGCTGTTTTGATGCAGGGACATTTTGATGTAGCTTTAAAAGTTTTTTAGCATTTTTGATGCCAAATCTTTTGTAAACAGACATGATCACCCTGAGACAGGAACCAGGGATGAAGTGAGAGATGGAATATGGGGTATGGATTTCATTGGGTAGACAAAATAAAAATAATCAAAAGTCCTCAGTTTACTGTACCTGTTCATCTCAGAAAGGGTCTGCAGTTATTCCAAGCAAAGGATGTGCTCATTCTTTGAAAATTCACCAAGAGCTTGAATGTTCCACTTCTCAGATTAATCTGGTTTTGCCTTTAAAATAAAAGAGAGGGGCGCGTCTGTGGCTCAGTCGGTTAAGAGTCTCTGACTTTTGGTTTTGGCTCAGGTTATGATCTCAGGTTCCTGAGATCGAGCCCCAAGTTGGGCTCCACACTGGGGATGGAGCCAGCTTAAGATTTTCTCTCCCACTCCCTCTTCCCCAACCCCCGACCCCCGCTCACATGTGTAAGCTCTCACGCTCTCTCCAAAAAAAATTAAAACTAAAAAAAATTTAAAATAATTTAAAAAAATAAAATAAGAGAGAAAACTATAGTTTGTGCCTTAATTTCAGTAGCAGGCTTCATTAAAAATTCTAATTAAATGCCATCTATTTAGGAGATCTTTTCTTACTTCTCTCAATAATATCTAAAACTTTTATTACTATGTTAAAACTCCCTTACTATGATTGTTTTTGAGGACACTTCCCCTAGAAGTGACAAACTGTTAAAGATATAGCTTCTTTCTGGCTATAACTGGAATACACATGCTAAAGAAATACAGATAATACAGAAATTAAGAAAGAATTAAAAGCCCCTTGAGTTACATAGAGGATAGGGATGAAATAATTAAGAATACTTAATTATTAATACAGTGGCGTAGGTAGGTAGGTACATATGAAGGAAGGAAGAAGGAAGGAAGGAAAGGAAAAGGAAAACAGTTTTGGTTTTTGGCTTATTTTAGAGCAACTGCTTTCAAAGGATTATTGAAAATGTCTTGATTTGAAGTCAAGATAGAGAAGCAGGTGCAATGATACAGTGCTAGTTGGCAATGCCTATTAAGTTTTTGAGAAGATACATTTTTTTTCTGTCCCTGAAAGGTTTTTCATTTTGTTTTGATAATATTAAACACCATAGTGACCCTTATCTCCAGTAGTTGTGGTATAGAAGTATACAGGCCTTCCATAATGCTGTTTGTATATTAGGTGTGATTTTTTTTTCCCCCAAGTCTCAAATCCCCTTTTACTCCTCCCATTCCCTGAAAGTGAACTTGCCTTTGAAATTCAGTTATTGGGGCACTTGGGTGGTTCAGTCAGTTAAACGTCTGCCTTTAGCTTGGGTCATGATCCCAGGGTCCTGGGATGAGCCCCACATCTGGCTCCCTGTTCGGCAGGGAGTGTGCTTCTCCCTCTCCATCTGCCTCTCCCCCAGCTCATGATCTCTCTTTCTCTCTGCACGCATGTTCGCACTCTTTCTCTTTCTCGCAAAAATAAATAAAAATCTTTTTAAAAAAATTCAGCTATTAATGAGTAGATTAAGGTTTTCCAACAGAAGCCTTTTTTTTTCCTCCATTCACCTTTTTAAGGTATACATTTTTTTTCCTAGCAGTAAATCTTATTTATTTTGTTTTCATATTTCTGGTTGATTCTTCTCTTTTGTAGGCTTGTCCTCTTCTGCCTGGAGACTAAATTCTTCTAGGCCCAGCCCTAGCCCCTGTTTCCTCTGTATTTTCTCCTAAATATTATCTTCTAAGCCTGAAACTTAAATAGCTGTCAGCATAACATAATGCCCAAATTTAGATCTCCAGCTCAGACTTCTTCTTTGACCCATTTCCATGTGAGTGCTTTACAGGCATGACAGTTATTGGTATTTATGTTGCAACTGAATTCGTGCTCTTTCCCCAGGATGTGGCTCTCTTCCAGTGGTTTATCTCTTGAATAGTACCATCCACCATATACTTGTTACCATAAGGCAGAAACTAGACATCTGTCTTGATGGGTCTTTTTTTATCTCTTTCCTCCTGCTAGAAGACTCTTCCACCATAAACTACTCTGGGCAAAGGTACTTGTGTACTTGTCTTGGACTAGCCACCTAGCTGGACTCTGTACATATTCTTAACTTTCTATACTTTCTATTTACATTCTCTCTCTTCCCATTCCTTCTTGAACCTACTCTAATCAGGGTTTTGCCCCACCCACTCTACCAAAACTGCCCTGGTCAAGAATGTGAGTGATTTCTGATTGCTGAAGCCAGTGGTCAAGTCTTAGTCCACATCTTCCTTAACCAGTCGACCTAATTTAATCCTATCAATCCCTTCTTTTATATACTATCTTCACTTGTCTCCCACAGTACTACACTTGGTTTTCCTTCTGTCTCACTGACTGCTCTTTTAAGTCTCAGACTGGTTATATATCATCTTCCAGACCGCTACATATTGGAGTGCCAGAACTCGGTCTTGGGCACTCTTTAAATCTACTCATCCCTGGAATGATCCAGCCTTATGGCTTGAGTATTTTCCTTCTTATTATTTAACCTCAAAAATCATATACAGCTACCTACTTTGCTTCTCCTCTTGGATAGCTAATAGGCATTTTGGATATAGCATATTCAACACTAATCTTCTGGTCATCTCTCTAAACCTGCTGTTACCATATTTTTCCCATCCTAGCTAACTGACCTAGAATAAACTTTATTCTTCCAACTGCTTAGGCCAGAAATCTTGGAGTCATCATTGCCTTCCCTCTGTCACACCCCACATCCCCTTCAGCAGCAAATACTATTGGCTACACTTAGAAAATAAATCTAGGATCGAACCACTTCTAAAAACTATCCCTAGTACCAAGTCATTCTAAACCATAGCCATTTTCACCTGTATTATTATAGTAGCCTACCAACTTGTATCCTGCTTCTGTCCTTGTTCCCTTTTGTCTATTTTCAATTCAGCAGAGAGATTTTCTTAAAGGGTACACCAGACTCTGCCATTCCTCTCTGTTCAGATTCCTGCAATGTCTTCTTATATTAGATTAAAAGCCACAGGCCTCAGAAGGGCCCACAAAACGTCGTAGAATTGAGTGCCATTATCATTCTGACCTTACGTTATGCTAGCTGCCTCACTCTAATCCAGCCACACTGGCCTGCTGTTGTTCCTCAGACAAGCCAGGTATACTGAAACCTCAGGACCTTTGCATTGGCTACTCCCCCTCACTACAGCTCTTTACTTCAGTACCCGTGTGATCACTTCCTTATTATCTTCAGGTCTTGACTCTCTGGTGAACCTACTTAAAACTAAATCCTCTCCCTTACCCACGAACTTACTTCCAATAGCCGCCATTTTTTTGTTTGCATTGTCCATACCTGTATGCCAAGTGTCTAGAATTATGCCTGGCACACAGTATTTGTTGAGAGATTTTTTTTAATATAAGCAGGGGAGCCAGGTTAGGGGAATTCATTAAGGACCTATATGTCATGCTACAAAGAAGGAAATGAGAAACCATTGAAGAATTTTTAAAAAGTATTCCAATCAGATACTCATTTTAAAAAGAGTACTAGGGGTCATTAAACAAAAATAAAACCCCTCAGCCTTGTGGTGTATGGGCCAGAGCAAAGAGAGAACAGAGATAAGAAGATTGATGAGTTCTAACTAATAACAGTGAGCATCCTTGAATTGACAAACTTTGGTACAAGCAATAGAATAGATGTAGTGATGACAGAAAAATACGGAAGAAAGGATTATTCCAGGGTTTTTATCTGAGTGAATAGGTGAGTGATAGTGCCATTAATCAGAACAGGGGAAGCAGGAGAGAGGGGAGTGAGTCCCTTTAGAGCTAATGAGATCCAGCTGGTGGTAGGTGGTGTGTGGCAGGTGGATGTAGTGACTGTTGAGAACAAGATCTGAGCTGGAGACAGATTTTTACATCATTAGCATATAATTGAAAAAAATGAAACATCTAGCATAGTAATAGTCTAGTAAGTTCCCTTCTCTTTGTCCTTAGTGTTTTATCTGCCTTTTTTGTAGATCACTGCTATAATTCTCCAGAGAAATAAGGGGTTTTTATTTGTATTGGTCTATTTTTAAAGAAAAAAGATCTCTTCCTGATAATTCTCCTTTATTTTCACTTAATTTCCTCACTTTTTCTCTTTGATATCATCTATCTTATCCTTTTCCCAGACTGTTTGGTCCTCCCTTTGTTTTATAACTATTTGCTTCCTACTCTTCATCTCTCCTTTTCCCATGCCGTATTACCTTGAACTACTTTTTGTTATCTGTGTTTTTAAGGATGCTTATCTTTTGTTATTCCTCTGCCTCTCCATAGCTAACACTTTTGCAGCCTTTCTTTCTGGGTATTTTCTAAATGCTCCATAAATATTACTTTTTGTAATTCTCAACAATTACTACGAAGTAGGCACTGTTAGTGTCCACCTTCCTTTTATGGATGAGGAAACTGGATCCCAGATCTCACAGATTCTAAGTGTTGAAGCAAAATTCTTCCTTATTTGAAAGCTCATGTGGATAAAATGCGTTGGTTGAGTTCTCTCATTCTGTCACATGTTTATATTTGGTACAGAACAGCTGAGAACATTTGCTATAAATAGATGAATATATAAATAAGGAAGACTGAGATTAACATGGACCATAAGTTTCTTAATTTAAATGTATAGGGTTGTGTATTTAACATTAAAAAAGCAGGCATTCTGATTTTTATATTCTGCAGTGTCCATCACGTTACTGGAAACACACAAAATTATAAACATATTATTCAGCAGGTTTGCATGACTGAGCAACTGAACATGATGTGTTTTTCTCCTTTTCCCAGCTGTTCGAGTTGGGTCCTGATGGAGGAGATCATGAAACCGATGGAGACCTTCTTGCAGAGACCGACGTGTTGGCTTATGACTGTGCTGCCAGGTAAAGATTTCCTCATTACTCAGCAGCATCCTCACATACTTAATGTAAAAAATTCATTTTGAGTGAAGAAAAGTAAGAATGCTGTTTTAAATAATCTGTGGGGTCGCCTGGGTGGCTTAGATGGTTAAGCATCTGCCTTCAGCTCAGGTCATGATCTCAGAGTCCTGGGATGGAGTCCCACATCAGGCTCTCTGTGAAGCCCTCTTTCTCTCTGCCTCTTGTCCTTCTCTCTCTGCCTGCCGCTCTGCCTACTTGTGCTTTCTCTCTCTCTTTCTCTATCAAATAAATAAAATCTTTAATAAATAATCTGTGATCAGATGCTTGAGAAATTAAGCTATATATTAGGTAAGGTAAGTGTTGCATTTAACCTGACTGTACTAAAACTAATAGTGTTTTCTGTATTTGTATTTTAAAAGATAAAATATTTCTCCATTGAAGATGAAAATATACATATATTTTGCACACTTTTGTTTTCATGTATCACTTAGAGAGCACTTACTGTGCTAGCTTTCTAGTAATGTCCTAGAATTATTTACTACCTGTAGCAGTATGTCTATAGTACCAAATAGTCATAGAGGGCCATAATTCAGATCACTCATGTGGCCTGACACCATGCTTGTAGTATGTGCTTGATTATAACACACTTGGGGAGGTGGCCAACTTTACTGAAACCTGTTAGGATAATAGGTTTCCTGTTATCAGAATCTGGATGTTTATTTATAAAGCTTCATTAAAAGTATGAAGAGAATTAGCTTTTATCAGTCCTCTCTGTGTAATCCCAAGAATTCTCTCTTGTGTTACGACAAGTTAGTGATTTGTTTCAGGGGAAATAATGATGAGGAAAAAATCAATTGAACCTCATGATAGTAATAATAAACTGTACTTGCCAGTAATAACTATGTTAGAACCTTGTGTGTTATATATAAACTTTTTGCTAGTGAAAATGTGTATTTACTAAAAATGGTAGTAAGACATTAAGTTTGCTTTTAACAGATAACTACTTTTGAGAACAAAATAGTAAACCCACAGAAAATTTTTAGTTTTTTCACTATAAGCATTCGCCAGTATCAGGAGATATTTTTTAGTTGTTTTTATGTGATATACAAATGAAGATTAGGAAGATTTTAGGAAATTAGTTTATTGATTTTTAACAGAGCCTTAAGATGCTATTGTCACTTAGTATTTATTTTTGAGCATATAATTATGAGTCAAAAATAAATTGTTTCAAAAAAATATATATTGTTTCACGTACAATCACCTAGATTTTATTCATTTCCCTGCTAACAAAGCCCAGGTTCCTAAGGCTAGCATTAAAGGACTTCAGTAATCTTTTTCAACATCTTTTTTAACTTTCTACCTAACTATACTTTTTTATCTGTCTTAATGCTTTAACCTAACTGGATCCCTTGTCATTTTTAAGCCCTATTTTGTACTTTCATACCTCTACAGTGCATTTATTTGTTCCCTTCCTCAAATACCCTTCATTCTTTTCTCTATCCCAGTGACAACCACTATAGTCTATTACCTAAAACTTTATTAGATCTCCTTATTTATATACAAGCTTTCTCCTTCTAGTTTAGAACATTTTTTTGTGTGGTTACTGTGACAGGCACAGTTCCAAATACTTTATCTGAATTTCCTCAATCCTCAAAACAATCCTGTGATCTAGACATCATCTTCATCCCTATTTTCACATAAAGAAACTAAGTCACAGAGAGGGTCTAATATCTTGCCCAAAGTTACACAACTAGCAGATCACGAAGCTGAGCCTTGAACTTAGGCCATCTGACTCCAGAACCATTTTTTTAACATACTCCCTCTCAAAACACTTTAAAACTGAAATTCAGAGTTTCTTTTTCCAATTAAATTGGCATGTATTTTTTTTGAACAATTAAAAAATTTTTGTGTTATTTTAATGAGCGCTTTATAACATTTAACCAAGTTTTAGAATTCAAGGTAAGGAGTGCCATCACCATGACAACAAATGACTATTATTTGTATGTTTCTGTACAGATTTTTTTATTTTTTGTTTCATATTTTTAAAAATAGGTTTTTAATGATGTTCAATAAGAATCTTACACAATGAGGGGCGCCTGGGTGGCTCAGTGGGTTAAAGCCTCTGCCTTCAGCTCAGGTCATGATCCCGGCGTCCTGGGATCGAGCCCCACATCGAGCTCTCTGCTCAGTGAGGAGCCTGCTTCCTCCTCTCTCTCTGCCTGCCTCTCTGTCTGCTTGTGGTCTCTGTCTGTCAAATAAATAAATAAAAATCTTTAAAAAAAAAAAATCTTACACAATGAATTTCATGTTTTGTTTATAAAGGATATATAACAAATATATGTAATAGGGAAGCACAAAGGCGTTGTCTTTGACTCACTAATTTTTCTCTCAGAGAAAAATATGCAATGATGTTTGATGAACCAGTTCTCTTGCAAGCTGGTTGGTGGTATGTAGCGTGGGCTCGAGTGTCTGGACCCAGCAGTGACTGTGGATCTCATGGACAAGCTTCTATTACCACAGATGATGGGTAAGCAAAATGTTTAAGTATTACTTAAGCAACTCTCATTTTTGTTAGTGGAGTATTGTTGTAGCAGCTCAGTCTTTCTAGTAAGACTAGATCGTAATGTGACTGCCAAACATTAAATTTATGCAATCTCATGCCAGATTAAGGTCAGATTGAGGTCTAGACAGAACAGGGAGAGAACAGGACTGCTACTCTTTGCTCTTGTCATTTGTATGTATTTCTGGGTGTTATATCATTTAAGAATTTATTACCAATTAGAAATTACATAAAATGACAAGAAGAGTGAGGAATTTGAAAACCATAAAAAAGAAATAAATGCTTGCTATAGAAATAGTTTATAAATTTCAGAGTTTTAGCAATATGAGATGGTACAGCTTTAATAAGATGTAGGGGGAGATTTACTGTTTAAATTTCAGATGTAGAGTGCTTTTTAGTTTATAAAACTCTTTCATATCTATATTCTCATTTGATGCCCACAGCAGTTTTGTGAAACTGTTATTAGCTCTGTTTTCCGCTTGGGAATAGAGAGACAGGAGGTGAACTGAGTTGCTGCACATCGTATCACTGCTGTGTGGCAGAATGAAAACTAGACCTGGAATCTCTTTTGACTCTAACTCCAGCCTTCTTTATTCTCGGTACTCTGGATTCGTGTGTTTGAAAGGACCATCATTTAGAAGAGAAATTCAGTTTACTCCTTACTCTTCTTGAGCATGAACTATTTGAAATGAGTAGAAGTTATGTAATAGTATATTTCAAATAGTTTTGTTCAGCTTATAACAAAGCTTATCAAAAACAGAACAGGCTAATTAATGAGGGGAATACTTTGTTCCTGAATGTTCAAGTGGAATGCATTAAATAAATTAAGCCTGCTGCAAAGTATCCCTTTCAGACTTACTCTAAGATTGTGTGCTAGCACTAGGGAGACTGCTTTTGATCGTGGACTATGTGATTCCACATGCAGCTCATTGAACTTCGCAGTATCACAGCAGTTTGAAGCTAAAGCTTATCGTGTGCGGTTGAGCAGATTTGAAACTGTTTGGAAGTTGAAATATTTTGTTAAAAGCTTATTGTTCTGGGGTGCCTGCATGACTCCCGGGGTTAAGCCTCTGGCTATGGCTCAGGTCATGATCTCAGGGTCCTAGGATCGAGCCTCACATCAGGCTCTCTGCTCAGCAGGGAGCCTGCTTCCCCCTCTCTCTCTGCCTACTTGTGATCTCTCTCTCTCTCTGTCAAATAAATAAATAAAATCTTTAAAAAAAAATATATGGTTCTAGGGGCACCTGGTGGCTCAGTCCTTAGACACCTGCCCTTCGGCTTAGGTCATGATCCCTGCTTGGCTGGAGCCTGCTTCTCCCTCTGCCTGCTGTTCTCCCTGCATGTGTGCTCTCTCTTGAGCGCTTTAGCTCTCATTCTCTCTCTCTCTCTCGTTCTATCTCAAATAAATAAATAAAATCTTAAAAAAACAAAAATCTTATTGTTTTGGTTAAAGTTGAGCTGGGGGAGACTAGAAGGAGGCAGGACTGCTGCTTACCAAGGAATTCCTGATCAGGTTTAATTCCTTTATTTTATTCATGAAGCCATTTCAGAGCTTGAACCAAAATAAAAACAATTCCTTTTTCTTGTGTTTTTCCTTAAAGAATGAATCTCTGTTCATTAACATACGATTTGAAAACACTGTTGTCAAATTTCTTATTTCCTTTCATGTATCTTGAATCATGTTGTTTTGTGGTATCATTGTTATTTTTTCTCTTCTTAGGGTGGTTTTCCAATTTAAGAGTTCAAAGAAATCAAATAATGGTACAGATGTTAATGCTGGTCAGATACCTCAATTATTATACAGGTATTTAGTGTATTTATAGTTAATTAATATGATTTAGTCCTTTGTTATAATGATCTAGGATACTATAAAATATATGTGACATAATGAAAGAAATTATTTGACGCATTCAGCAAGTTATAATATACCAGTAGAAATATAGCTATTTTTAACAAAAACACTTAATATTTTGTATATTTTTAAACATCTTCTACATTGAGCTGAATTTTAAACTTTACTTCATGACTCAGATTATCTGTATTATGCCATTAGCAGTATTTTAGTAGCTTATTTCTTTATCTGGATTTTCATACCCATTTCAAAATATTACAAAGTAATAAAAATTTGTCTTAGAGAAATGATACCAGGACATTAGATGGGGACTTCAGATGCAGGCCTGATTGATTTCCTGCTGTCTTATGTTTCCTGTTTGTACTGTAATGGAATGAATAGAAAATCTCTTACTGTTGAGGGGTGCCCTTACTGCTGAAAAATTTCCTCCTTTTATTTGAAATGTCGAATAATAACTTATCCATGTGATAATATTTATTATATTTATAACATTTAAGAATTTTAATTACTTCCTGGTATTTGAGACATTTATGGAAGCATATGCCTATTATCCATTTATCTCTAGTAGGTTACTATAATAATATTTAGAATCAAGAATTAAAATATATGTAAACCCTCACTAAAAAATGTCATTCTTTGAGAGTAAAAAAATCTAAAGAAATACCTCTCCAACAATGACTGTCTCTCATGTCTTTCTTCCATAGTAATCATTTTAAGACTCTAGGTGGTGTCCCAAGAAGAGAATTTTGTTTGTTTTTATGCAGTTTATTAGAGTTAGAATTCGTAACATGTAGCATTATGAACATAGCAACTTGCTCAGACTACTCCTGGGTACACTGGTCGAATAACTTCTTAATAATATAGCCCTTAAAATTTAATAGTAGCATATTTTGCTATTGCAAAAATATATATTTTGAAAAGAAAAATGTCATTGGACTTTCCAACATAAGTTTATGTGTGTCTGCTACCTTCAGACTTCCAACCAGTGATGGCAGTGCCTCAAAGGGCAAACAGCAAACCAGCGAACCTGTACACATTTTAAAGAGATCTTTTGCAAGAACTGTCTCAGTGGTAAGCCATTTTTTTTTTTAATTTCAGGTTTTTTTGTCTGGTGCTCTATTTCATTTTGATATTTAGCATTTAGCCACTCTTCTAAGAGTTTATCTCAGGAGAGTTTTATGAACTCAGATTTGTTTTTATATTAGCACTGAGATCCCAGGCCAAAGAGTAAGCCCTTTAAATAATGGGAAAATAGAAATGTTGGGTGACTTTACCATGAACTTCAACTGGAACTATATAACTGGTGGGTTTTCTAGTAAATCATGTAGGAATACATATGAGGAAGGAGTTAAAAAGTGAAAGAAAAGTTAAGGCTGTACTGACAAAAAGCACTAGCCTAATGCTTGAGGAGTTAAATACAAGAGTTATATATCTAAGTACTCTGTTGAATTACTTGACCATCCACATTCTACATTTAAAGAAATGCCTCATTACTGGGGTTGCCAGTGTAGAATGGAAAGCCAACATGATTTAATTGTCATGAAATGTCTGAATGTCATGTCTGAATGTCAGAAAGTCTGAGTTAAGTTCTTTCATTTATTAGTTGAACATTCTTATGCCAGTTATCTAAATAAACTGTGTGATAGCATCATTATGAATTTCTAATGAAATAAGGGATACAATAATGCTTTTTAAATTGTAAGGCACTATATGAATGCAATTTATTCATGTAGTTGGTAGTCTTTCATGTTCATGAACTGTGTACGATGAATGCTTTTTTGTCTTCTTTTTTAAATAACAAGATTAATACACGTTCTTGGTTGGGAAGAGGGTGGAGTGGGGATAAACGATATTAAAAGGATGCTAAGTATACTAAAGTCACTCTGTTACTATTTACATTTTGATGTATATCCTTCCAAACCATTTTTATACATACACAAACTTGTTAGTCTATAAATACAGCTTGCTGTACAATCTCCTTGTTTGTTATAGTAAAGTTTTGCATCTTTTTAAAAATTTTTCATAGTATTAAGGACATAATCCATGTTAGTGTATTCAGTTCTATGTTAATCTTTTCTTGTATTTGCACAGCATCCCATAGAATAATTGTACTTTTAATTTATTCAACCCTATACCTATCAATTTCTTGTTTTTTACTATTATGTCCTTCCATATGCATCTTTGATTACTTACGTACTTATGTGAGCATTTCTACTGGAAGTGTGCTGATTTAAATTGTGATGTATTGTGCCAAATGACCTTCCAAAAGATCTGTGGTAGTTTATAGAGATAGAGGTTGCAATAAGATTACAAGAACTTCGGATCTTTTGTATCTTGGCATCCTTTTAGTATTAAGATCAGTTTGATAGCTTTTGATCCAAATAAGTATCTTGACTCTGTATGGCTTTTTCAGTGATCTTTTTTTTTTTTGTGCTTAGTAATTTTTTGATATTTGTATCTAAGTGGTTTTGTGGTCATTAGGTAATTGTTATCTTTATATAAGAAATGTATTCAACTCTTTCTTTAAGAAGCTAAACTATAAACTCTTATCTTGGTATTACTATACCAGAAGACTGGAATTTGGTGGGGGTCAGGGAATAAGTGCTTTGCTTTGAGATGATCTAGTATTTGTCATCATGTAAGTATGGTAAAGCCTGTATAACAACTAGAACTGAAAGGGATGCTCACTACCCTAAACCCACATTGGAGAATTTAAAAAACTAGTAGGAATTTTTCAGTATTTTGTAGTCAATTTTTATCTTTTGTTAACTTGTTTATCAAGGGTTGGCTATAGCTTGTATGGTAAAATTTAATATGTAGACATAAAATAAGTTATTTAATACTGTCACTAATACCTAATACTAAATAAAATACTTTATTATATTAAAAATTATTAAAGTGCTTTAAATACTTTTGGCTTATTTATATAATACTATAGTAACAGTGTAGAGTTTAATTTTGCTTTCAAGTAATCATGTATTTGTAAATGTTTTTAATTTTTTCCCCTACTTATATGGTAAATTAGATAGGTTGGTAGCAGAGAAACAAAGATATATTTTTAAATAGGCAAATATGGGGATGCCTGAGTGCCTCAGTCACTTACGCCTCCGCCTTTTGGTTTTGGCTCAGGTCATAGTCTCATAGGTCAAGAGTTCTAGCCCTGAGTTGGGCTCCATGCTCAGTGCAGAGTCTTCTTGGGATTCTAGCCCCCTGCCCATCCCCCCACTTGCTGATACACTTTCTCTTTCTCAAATGAATAAATAATCTTTTTAAAAATAAAGAAATGGGCAAATACTGAAGAATGTTGCTTTTATACATGCCTAACTACTTTATCTTGTTTGTAAAGTTTCAAAAATATTCCTAATGGTAATGTGATAAATGAGCTAATAAAATATCTATGATTTGGGCTAATCAAAACTCAGTAAAAAAGTTCAAATAAAGTTTTGGTTTTGTTTTCAAATAAAGTTTTGAAGTTCAGTGTCATCTTTCCATTTATTCAACCTATGGTATCATTTGAACTAATTGTTTTCTGTTTTTTCATATTCTGGATTAGGAATGTTTTGAGTCATTGTTGAGTATTCTTCACTGGAGCTGGACCACGTTAGTCTTAGGAGTTGAAGAACTTAGAGGATTAAAAGGATTCCAGTTCACAGCTACACTTCTAGATCTAGAGAGACTGCGCTTTGTGGGTACCTGTTGTCTGAGGTTACTGCGTGTCTATACCTGTGAAATTTACCCAGTATCAGGTATGAAGCATGTTTTTAAATTACTTTAAGAAGAAAATATTTGACACATTGGGAAGGTCTGTATAGGGATAACCAAGAGTTTAAGATCCCCAGCTGCCTTTAATCTTCTAAAATAAGGGCAGAAAGTCAGCTTTCAAGATCCTTATGTGTTTACTTAAAAAGAATAAAACAGATTACGTGTTATGTTGATAACAAAAAGTCATGTTAAACTAAAAAAATACTCTAAGAACGTATTATTTTAAACAGATTCGGTCAAATTTTTGAACAACTCATTTGGACTTAAATGCTGAAACCAATGTTTTCGCTTTTTTTAAAAAATTTTTTCCTACTTAGATTTTTAAAAGAAATAATTTTGGACTACATTTAATCTCTAAATTGTTTCATTTCTAAGTTTTGAGTACTTGCAATCTTTAGCTATATAGGAAATTTCTTGAATTATATTGAGTATCTCCATGCATATTTATTACTCCATTTAATTAGCAATCTGCTTTGTTTCCTCAAAGCTACAGGAAAAGCAGTTGTGGAAGAAACTAGCAAATTAGCAGAATGTATTGGAAAAACCAGAACTTTGTTAAGAAAAATTTTATCAGAAGGAGTTGATCACTGCATGGTGAAGTTGGATAATGATCCTCAAGGATATCTCAGTCAACCCTTGAGTCTCCTAGAAGCTGTCCTTCAGGAGTGTCATAATACCTTTACTGCCTGTTTTCATTCTTTCTACCCAACTCCTGCCTTACAATGGGCTTGCCTTTGTGATCTGCTGAATTGTTTGGATCAGGTAATTTCAGTTTGAAAAATGTTAGTTGAAAATATGATAGATTACCTAATACTCTTCAAAGGAAATTAAGTGCTATTGCCCCAATATTTCTAACTTCTATAAATGATAAATTAGGACATTGGTTTGGTATGTGTGACTTAAAGTTGAAAGTCATTTTTTTTTCTGCTTGCTTTATCATGTTTAGCTATAAAATTGGTAGGCACAATTGATATGCTCTTTGAATCTGTGAATGAGTTTGCACATGTACAAGAGCAAGAGCAATCATGAGTGCGTGTGTAAGAGCAAGGATAGCGCTAGAAGGGGAGCTTCTGCCACCCCCATAGCTGCAGAACGGGCAGGAGAGAGAGCTGTGAGAGAGCTTGCTTGCTAAGAACCATTCATTCATGAGGAAACTGCGAGCCTCATAAATGTGTATGCTCCAAATCTGTTTCAAAATACTTGAGGCAAAAAGCTGACAGAATTTAAGGGAGAAATAGACAAATTTACAATGATACTTGGAGACTTCAGTGCTCCTCTTTCAGTAATGAATAGAATAAGTAGATCAAAAAATCAGTAGAGAAATAGGAGATCTCAACAACACTGTCAACCATGTTGGCTTTATTGACGTTTATAAAACAAAGTGCAAGTGCAGAATGCATGTTATGTTCATGTATACATATCATATTCACAATGACAGATTATATGCTAAGCCATAAAACACGTCTTAATGAATTTCAAAAGATTAAAATTAAAGAGTTTCAGACCACACTAGAACTAAATAAACCAACAGCCAAATATATTGAGAAAGGCACTAAATAGACAACACTTCTGAGTAACCACTGAATCAAAGTAGAAATCCAAAGGAAATTAGAAACGATTTCATACTGAAAGATAAAAGTATAACATCAAAATTTGTGACATGTAGCTAAAGCATTCCTTGGGAAGAACTTTATACTTTTAAATGATAATACTAGCAAAGAAGAAAGGTTTAAAATCGATGATCAAAGTTTCTACCTAAAGAAGTCAGAAAGAATTAGCAAATGAAAGTAAGAAGTAATAAAGATGAAGGAAATAATAAAGATAAGAGCAGAAACCAGTAAAGTAAAAACAGAGAAAATTGACAAAGTTCAAAGTTGGTTCTTTGAAATTAAAACCAAATTAATAAACTCCTAGTAAGTCTGACTGAGAGACAAGAGATAAAGAAAAAACACAAATGATCAAGGATAAAATAGGGAATGTCACTATAGATGCAACAGACTGATAAGAAAATATTATGAACAACTTTATATTAGTAAGTTGCAACTTCAGGTAAAGTAGACAAATAGCTTGAAAAATACAAAGTAACAAGAACAGACAAAATAAGTAATAGAAAAAATCTCAACTGCCTTATATCCATTTAAAAAATGAATTTATTATCAAAAACTTTCCCACAAAGAAAACTCCAGATGCAGATAATTATCATTGGTAAATTCTATTAAACTTATAAGAAAGAAATGATATCAATCTTTTACAAACTCTTTCAGAAAATATCGGAGACATTTCCCAACTAATTTAGTCAAGTTAGCCTTATCCTTTTTTTTTTAATCCTGATACCAAAACCTGACTAAGATATTAATGGAAAAAATTATTACAGGCAAACATTACTCAAACATAGATACAAAAGCTCTTAACAATATTATCAAATCAAATCCAGCAATATATTTCATTGATTTCTGCTCTGATCTTTATTATTTCTCTTCTCCTGCTGGGTTTAGGCTTTCTTTCTTGTTCTTTCTCTAGCTCCTTTAGGTGTAGGGTTAGGTTGTGTATTTGAGACCTTTATTTCTTGAGAAAGGCTTGTACCACTATATATTTTCCTCTCAGACTGCCTTTGCTGTGTCCTACGGATTTTGAACTGTTGTGTTTCCATTATCATTTGTTTCCATGAATTTTTTCAATTCTTCTTTAATTTCCTGGTTGACCCATTCATTTTTTAGAAGGATGCTGTTTAGTCTCCATGTATTTGGGTTCTTTCCAAATTTCCTCTTGTGACTGAGTTCTAGCCTCAGAGCATTGTGGTCTGAAATATGCAGGGAATGATCCCAATCTTTTGATACTGTTGAAACCTGATTTATGACCCAGGATGTGATCTATTCTGGAGAATGTTCCATGTGCACTAGAGAAGAATGTGTATTCTCTTGCTTTGAGGTGAAATGTTCTGAATATATCTGTGATGTCCATCTGGTCCAGTGTGTCATTGAAGGCCTTTATTTCCTTGTTGATCTTTTGCTTGGATGATCTGTCCATTTCAGTGAGGGGAGTGTTAAAGTTCCCTACTATTATTGTATTATTGTTGATGTGGTTCTTTGATTTTGTTATTAATTGGTTTATATAGTTGGCTGCCCCCATGTTAGGGGCATAGATATTTAAAATTGTTAGATCTTCTTGTTGGACAGACCCTTTGAGTATGATATAGTGTCCTTCCTCATCTCTTATTATAGTCTTTGGCTTAAAATCTAATTGATCTGATATAAGGATTGCCACCCCAGCTTTCTTCTGATGTCCATTAGCATGGTAAATTGTTTTCCACCCCCTCACTTTAA
>PISX010017817.1:0-42359 GCA_004024625.1 Mellivora capensis | reverse complement strand
CACTCCCTTTCTAAACAAGGAGGCTTCACGATGCTTGAAAGCTGCCTTAAATTCTGGAACATTGGCTAGAGTTTGACAAGTCTCTGATTTCCAAGGTCACTGCTTCCCCTCCCTGCAAGCCAGCACTGACTGGCTCCTTGCCAGTCTTCAGGCCCCTCATCCATCTACCATTGCCCTCAAAAATAACTGCTTAATGGCCCTCCAGTAACTGCAGCCAACTCCTTAAGGGCTCTTGAAAGGAGATCATGTAGGAAAGCTAAGAGAACTCATCCAACTTTTAAAAGTGAGCTTTGATCAGCTCTTTCCTTGCCTCCACCTTCCCAGATGTTCTGAATTGGTTGGGTCTGCTTCACCGCTCACAGAACTCTCTCCACCAAGAGCACATGGAGAGCAAATACGTCCTGGTTACAAAGTGCAAAAGTTGGGAGGCAAGAGAAGGGATGTTTGAAGCCTGAAGGTTCAGACCCAGTTCTGAGACCAGAATTTCTTTCCTGCATCCAGCTCACGACTATCACATCACCTGGTTGCCATGGAAACATCAGTCTCTGTTGGATGGCAAGCAGCATTTTCTTGACAGGAAGCATCAGAGGCTACCATGGTAACACCAAAAAGAGTAAAGCTGCCTTCTCTCCTGGAGGGGTGAGGAAGGAATGGAGGATGCCAGGGAACGCAGGCCAGAAAGGAAGGGTGTTGGATAACTTAGCTCTGAGGGAATTAACTCAACAAACACCTAATATGTGCAAAGCAAAGCAATAATGAAGAAGACATGTCTGTGGCTGGCCTCATCGGGCTATAATCATCTTTTAGTAAGAGTTTACACAGAACTGTACATAAAGGCAGAATGAGACTTGTAACAGGACAACCAATCCTGAAAAGGGAAATTACCTAGCAAAGCTTCAGAGTCTTACAGGACAGGATTTTGACCAGAAGAGGGGCAGAGAGAACAAGATGAGCAAACATGGAAGTGGAAAGTGCAGGACGTACTGAGAACTCAGGGTACAGAGGTAGAAAAAGCAACTCCCAGGCCTTGGCTCCCAGAGGGGCAGGGTGAGATTAGGATCTAGGAATCCGAAGCTAGACTGCCTGGATTGGAATCCCAAACTTGCTGTGTAATCGCCCGCAATTACAGGTTACTTACCCTCTTTGGGTATCCGTTTCCTTATTCACAATGCAAAGATGGTGAGAGTCTACCTCAGAGGGTTGTTGTGAGGATTAAGAACTCAGTACACACCAAGTGACTACAACAATGCCTAACCTGAGACAGCCCTGTGCCCATGTCGACAATTACTGTTGTGTCACCTCCCACTTTTCAGAGCCAGCACAGCCTCTCCTCGCTGTCCAACCATTACTTCCTGACTCTCGCCACACTCCTTCCGTAAAGAGAAAGGAGAGGCTGTGGATGACCATCTCCCTTCAAGTTGTAAACTCAGTTCTCTTCCTCCTAAGCACCAGGACTAAAGATTCAAATGGCAAACCCCTGCTTCCTCTGGTCACTCACATCTGGGGGCTGTTGGGAGCCTAAGAAGGAAGTAGGCAGAAACCCAATTCCAAGAACATGTAAGTTTAAAGAACAAGAAGGAAATACCACTGTCTTAGAGAAGACAGAAGTATAGGCTAGAAGTCAGAAGTCAGGTGAACGTTATTTTAGAACAGAGGACAGCTGGGCATTCTATGCTAGAAGAGGATCTGGGCCAGTCTCTCCTCTACCCACACCTAAGCCACTATGCCCAGGCAACAGAGCCTCAGGAAGGTTTCTTTTACCTTAGGAGGCTGTTTGCTGCCCCCTCCTCTCACCCCCAATGCAGGGATGAGTAACTAGAAGGCATTGAGTCACATGTAGTGACTCTGGCTGTCACCCACTAGATGCTGTCACCTTATATGGGTTAAGACTAGAGTAGTTGTCCTAGATGTTTCCTCATTTCCACCATTCTCTCTCCCCCCGCAAGAGGCTGTATGAGGAACAAAGGACTGGTGGGAGAACTAAGCTGAAAGAAAGCAAAGTGAAGGCAGGCCAAAGTAGGCAGGCATGGGAACGAAAGGAAACCAAGCAGAGACAGGCACCCATCTGATGAAGGCAGGGAGGCAGGCAAGGCCTGTGGTTATTTATAGTCTGGAGGAGTTCAAGACTGCCATGAGGAAGCCTGGTCCTGAGCCTCAGGATAACTAACAAAAATGGTCCACGCTGTTTTTTAGGATGCATTAGCAGCCAAATCAATAACTATAGGGGAACTGGGCCCTAGCCAGCTACTACCTAAAATCAGTGCAGCCTCCTTCCCTTCCCCCAGGCCGAGAGAGCAAACCAGGACAAGGAAAGGGTGGGGGTGGCGGCAAAGTCAACAGGAGCAGTGAGGCTGAGGCTGCAGCATCCGGAGGACGGGGGTAGGGGGGGTGGGGAGTAGGGGGGGATCAAAAGCTAGTTCTGGGTCCCAACGGCCTTTTCTGCCACAAGCAGGCGCCAAGTACCTAATATTTCAGTGTGAAAAGCAACCCCAGAAGCTAGTATCACCAATAAACCTTTGCTCTGCTTAGAAGTCTGAGAGCTGACAAATTAAAACCGAACAGCAATTATCCATATTTTTAGCATTACAATAAAGTCTTAACATTCTGTTGCCATAGAGACTGGTAGAGAATGGAGGAGTCCCACAGAGCTCTGCCCCTGAACCTCAGACCTTCTTCTCTAGGCTGGTCCCTACCTAGCAAGCAGGTTATGGCAGGCCCCTTGTCATAAGCCTTACAAAGCAGGTGGAGGAAGATGTGCGCCTCCCCTTCCTCAGGGCAATTCCTGGAATACTCTGCATTCTGGAATTCACTGGTCCCAAGCCTGTGTCGTGCCAAGCAGAGTCCTATATGGAAAACAACAGTTGAGGGGACTGACTGAGGAATAGCCGACTTCAAGCCTGGGGAGCCCCGATGTATGATACCCCAACTGCTCTGGATACTGGACTGGGAGTTCTGTTACAAAGAGAGCCACAGGTGGGCACAGAGGCTAATGGTAAGATTGGTAAACCTAGAAGGCTTCTCTGGTACTTAAATCCAAGATTACACCTCTAACCAAAGGTGCAAAATGTGCTACCGTCACACTGCCATCTGGTGGAAAGACAAGATCTGTCCTTGGGCACAGAGACAGCCTGTTCATGTATCCAATGACAAGGTAGGTTTGGAAGTATTTAGGATGGGTGGGTGGGGAGGGAAAAAAAAAAAAGGAAATAGTTAAGATGAAGACATATGGAGGAGACCCACGGGGTGGAGAGTATAATGCAGATAGATGGGGAACTCCATCCAGGTGTGTGCCTTCCATCCATTTTAATTTCTAAGCAAGGTTAGATAAAACAAAATTAAAATAAAGGGAAAAAACACAAAAAGCTTTACAAATGTTTTCTATCCCTAGAGCCATTCATGGTTTTGGCTCATGAGAAGTTATTAGCATCAAACACACCAACCAACCGAGACCACACACGTATGGGCAGCGGCCACAACAGTGGAGCCTGCCTTTTATACAAAGTTTATATGCATGTATGCACATGTATGTACACATGCATATACATATATTTTTATGTATACAGACACAAGGGTATAAAATCCAGTGAAAAGGGCTCATGTGTGCCCAAGTAGGGGACAGGAGCAGCTTTAACAGCTGGGGTTGAGCCCACAGTAGAGGCACAGGGGAAATGGTAGAGAGTAGCAGCCTCCTCCCCATCCTCCCATCCTGGGCCACAGGAAGGACCTGGGAGGAAGGACAACCATACAAAGGAAGATAGAAGATACTGGAAAGGTATCCCACCTTTCACTAAACTACTGGAAGCCCTGCCCGTAAGACATCCAAAATGCCTGGCAGGACAGATCATTCCCACACCTCCCAGCAAGATGCTGAGCCCAGAGGAGCGGTTCTGGCCCCAAGTGAGGCCTAAGGCAGGCTTCACAACACGCATGTCCTTGCCGTCTTCTGGGACCAGTGCAGCAGCAAGCCAGCACCTTCAAGGTTCACCCTGGCCCCGCCCCGCCCCCCCCAAAGTCCTCTTGGACCAGAGGTCTTAAGGGTTTTCCTCAACAGACTGTAGGGTAAAGGTATAGGAAGAGGAGAGAGATTAGTTCCTTCAGTTAATGCCCTATGACCTTCCCAACAGGGGAGGAACCAAGGAATCACTAAGAGGTGATTGGAAAGAGCAATGAAGGTCATCCTAGAAGACGACATACATGGAGAAACAGGTGTTCAACGCAGGTGCAGATTCTGTCCTCTCTGACTAGTGGCTTTGCTCAGCAGAGTCCATTTCCAATGGGGCTCTGGGCAGGAGCTCTTCTGAGTTCAAAGGTGGCCCCAATTCCCACAGAGTCAACATCCACGCGCTCAGGATGGCTTGGTCCACAAAATGGAGAAGGGGCCGTGGAAGGGTAGATGTGGAGAAGGGAGTGGCAGGACCCAGAGGCACAGGGAGGCAGTGTACTGCGCCACTGATTTACCTATGGCAAGGAGAAGAGGTCAGGGAAAGCTAAGGAAAGAAAACAACCAAAGACTAAACTGAGCCAGACCCTGAGACTCACATGGTCTGAGGGGTAAAGAGGCTGGAAAGCTGGAAGCACTGGGAGGCAATTGCCTGGGAGGCGAGGTTCAAGGCCGGACTGAGAGCTACAACAGAGAGAGGCATGAGTTAGTGAGCACAGAGCATTTCTTCTTTCCAGGCCCTAACCCCTCCTGGACCCTTTCCCAAGTCCAAGTCTACCGGTCAGAGCCGCAGGGTTCAGGGCCCCCAAGGGCACTGTCCCATTCAGCTGCAAGGCAGCAGCAGCCTGGGCAGCAGCGGCAGCAGCTGCAGCTGGGGTAGGCAGCTGGATTCCAGAGCCTAAAAGGGAAAGAGAAGTTGGCATTAAGTCCCAACCCCTGATCTAAAATCCCACGCCCCCGTTCTTCACTCTGCAGAGAAACACTCTTCACCTTCTGCCAATTTGGCCATGAGCTGCAAACGTCCACCTGCTGATCCCAGATCCAGCTCCTGGTCTCCATCCGGAAAAGTGATGTCTGTGCCACCATCCAGACGCTCGGTCACATGGCCAACTCTCATAGGTCGACCAGCAAGCTCAAAGCCATTCAGCTGTTCCAGGGCCCGCCGGGCACACTCAGAGTCTGAGAACTACAAGAAACCCAGGCCGTATCAGTCCCCTCCTGGGCGCGGACACGCTCTCCAAGCCCCACTACCACCGCCTAGTCAAGCTATCCCAGGAAAACTGCATGCTCATTGTGGCACAAATTCTTCTGTCCCAGGGAACGTGACCAAAGATCCCCAGCCCCCAAAATGATCATGTGAAAAGGACCTTTTCCAACTGACTCAATGGCCATCACTTCAATATTCCAGCTCCACTAAGAACCTAATAACGCAAAAAGCCTATTATCTACAGGGTGTCCTACCCCTACAGGCTGCGGCACAAATGAGCACAGCAACGGAAATAAGACAGCCTGAGAGTCCAGCTTCCTTTATTTCAGACTTTAGGGCTCGTCAGTTGCAATTCTCAATCAAGAAGTAGGAACCTGGAACTCCAAAGCCCCACCGTAGGAGGGAGTACACCTTGGCATGGAGAGCAAGATGGCACCCCAGCCCTACACCTCCACCAGTGCTGCTGATCATAGGGCTCTACTGCCCAGCAGCACCAGAGCAGCCTGCTATGGGGAAGATCCCAGTCTGCTGCTGACGTGTCAAGGATATTGACCAAAAAGGTAGCAGCACAAGGGCAAAAAGGCCTCAAAAGCTTTTCTGCATCTGAGTCACCCAGAAGTTAGAAGAGGTACTTGCCACTGTGAGCACCGGAGCTGGCTTTGTTTCCTCTGGTAGCACCTGCCCTAGGGCCTGGCACGCAGTACTGACAGTTCCTAGGCAGGCGGTGCAGGTGGCTTGCCTTCACCGGATACTTCTGAGGTGAGCAATGCCCCTGGTGGAACACAACCTACCTCTCCTCAGCCCTGCAGGCAACTGTGGGGGGGTGTATGCTGCCTGGACTGAACCTAGAAAATACCGGCTTCCATGAGACTCAGGGGCTGGCAGCCAATCCCCAACCTGGAGTCACACAGGGCTGGAAGAACCAGTTATGGGAACTGGAAGCAATTGTGTTGGGAGTGTCAGGAAAAGGTAAGACGTGGCCTCGCTCTTCTCCCTACAGCAGTCCCTGAATATAAAGATATTTCTGAATGGAAAAACTGCTTTTAATGGGGGTAGGGCCAGGGCAAAAAAAAAAAAAAAAAAAAAAAAAATCCCTATTCCTGCTCCTATCATGTAAACATACCAATTTCATGAAGCATATCTACAGAAGCCCACACCTAACCTCCCTCAGGCCCCCAGCCCTGCAGCTGCAGCCTGAAGTCACTTCTATTACCCAAGGAGCAAGACGCGGCACGAGGGAGGCTGGTTGAACGCCTGGACACACCCACACCAGGGCCACTGACAGTGTGCAGGAGCAAAGCCAAGATCTCAAGCAATGCACTCATCTCAAGGGGCAGAAGGCTAGTCCAGGCTTCAGGCACCAGGGCTTATGGGTCATTTAGACAGTTCCTAAAGGAGGAGGACGAAGCTAAGCTGCAAATCAGACAAGTGGACAAACCACAATGAAATTCCAAAGTTAAAGACCAGAGACTCACCGTAATGAAACCATAACCTTTAGAACGGCCCGTATCTGAATCCTTCATCAAGACAATATTATCAATCTGTAAGAGGAGAACAAATTATTAGCAGTTTTTGGGGTACCCGCACCTGTGATCTTTCCTGCCTGTTCTAACTACCTCTAACTTTGGAGCCAACTAGTTGTAACTCTCCAAATCACTTTAAAAAGAGACAAAGGCCGCCTCTTTCCATAACACCTCTCCCTGCTCATCTTATTGAACATGGACCCCGTTATCTGAGCTCCCGGTGCCGGACTCACGTGCGCACCGAGCACTCTGACTGCACAGACGGAACCTCACTTCGCTGGCACGGACCATCCGCACGTTCTGGCAGGTGCGGGGGGCCAATCATGGTCAGACAGAACAAAGAGGCAGGCTCACCCTCCCCACTTTTCCCAATTCCCTTCAGAGGTTTCCATCACTTTCTACTCACTTTGCCAAATGGCTCAAAGATGCCCCGAAGCATGTCTTCTGTGATGTTGAAGTGCAGGGAGCCCACGTAGAGGCGCATTGGCCCGCTGCTGCCCTTCTGCAGGTTGTTGGCCATGGCTGCCAGTCGGTTTTTCTCAGCCTAGGCGAGAAGGAACCAATGGCTCACATCCCAAACCTCCTCCCTCCAAACCCATTTTCTCCTGTCAGCTTCGCAGCTCGCTCACCTGTGAAGCCTGGACAATGATGGGCACTCCAAGCAGCCGCTGCCCGGTCAGCCCAATGGCCAGCGGCACGGACTGGATTTCACAAAACTCCACATAGGCGATGCCCTTAGAACGACGGGAGTTCCGATCAGAGATGATTCGGACGTCACGAACCTATCCAGGGCAGGGAGAAAATCCTGAGTTGGGCATAAAAGAGGATGGAGAGAAGACAGCTATACAGGGAAGACAGCTAAGGGTGGGGGAGGGTTACCTTGCCAACAGCAGAGAAAAAGTCCTCCAGGTCCCGAGGCCGAATGCGGGCAGCTAACTGCATACAGAAAACCGTGCGGGCATCACGCTCCTCGGGACTCAGATTATCAATAGGCTCCCTGAAGAGCGAGTGCAATTCAGTGAGACACCCACTCTTGATACACGGTTACTGCTCTCCAAGCTCCCCTCAAGTACCACGCATTCCTGGACTCCGGCTCAAGCGGCTTTCTAGTCAGACCTCACAGTCCCTGGAAGACCATTCACTATCAACTCACCTGACCGGGCTCTTTTCTCTGAAATGAGGACTCTTACTGTGTGCGTACCTGCGCCTATGGGACAGACAATGACAAATGGAAAATCGTGTCATCCAATTTCACCCGCATCAGTCCAATGCCTGGACTTCCAGCACGAGAAAGCCAGATTCCAGTACCTCATCTCATGGGAACTGTCAACACCACCCTTCCGGTCCCCGGGCCTCCTGCACAGTGGGTTGCGAGCACCCGCAGGCAGGAACCACAGCACACGGGGCCTACCCAGACTCCAACACAAACCCCATTGTATGAGCAAGAGGCGATACCCAGAGGCAAGTGGCGGGCTCCTGTAGCGCACGCGGTCCTCACGCCGCCGGTCGCGACTGCGGGACTCACTGCTGTGCCGCCGGTCCCAGCTCCGGCTGCGGTGGCGCCGCTGCCGGTCTCGACTTCGGCTCCGACTGCTCCTCCGCCTGTGCCGGTCCCGGTCCCGACTGCGACTGGGGGGGAAGGCACTAATGAGTTTGCTAAAGGGCATCCTGGCCTCTTCTGGCCTCTGAGGATAGCTCTCCCTGCTATCTTCCCATTCGGAAGACTTCTCAAAACGCAAAAGCCCCCAGAACAACTGACCTGTGCTTTCTATCCCTGCTTTTACTATGGCTCCGACTCCTCTTCTTCCTGTAAAGGAGGGGATAAATTCTCATTATCAAGAAGGTTTTCTCCTCTCCCCCAAGGAAAAGGAGTGACAGAAAGGCCAGGGTAGAACAGCAATAAAAGACCAAAGAGCCCCAGGTGACCTGGCAGGCGTTCACAGCAACACCAACTTGCACACAGCCCTGAATGCTGTCAGGCATCTGAAGTGGCCATTTCCCCCCAAAGCGCAGCAAAAGCTGCTGTTTCCAAATCAGGGGTCCCCTGGCTGCTTTCTTCAACTGAAATAGAAAGATGCTAGAACAGAGCCACAAGCCTGTGTTGGAATGTGAAGAGGAAAAGATCATTAAACCAAGTCACTGTGATTCCCAGGACCCAGCGGAGCCATCACTAAAAATCTGCATCACTAAAATCCACCTCCCTGTTCTGGCTGTTTCTCCGATGACGGAGGCAGTTGCTTCCTCACGCCACACTTACTTGCTCGCCTCCCCACCGGCGCTGCTCCCACTGGTGCCACTGGTGCTGGTACTGCTCACGCTGGTGGTGCTAGGGCCATCTTTTTTAACATCTTTCCTTTGCTGTTCTTCCTGAGGGGTTTGCCAGGAAAAATGTCACCAGATACAAGGTGGTAGACACACACATTCCATTGGGCAAGAGAAGAACAAAAGTGGACAGAGAAGAAAGCTTATGAAATCAAAGCTCACAATTATCTGGCCAGTTTGTGAGCACCCGGATCTCCTGACAAAGGGAGTAAGAGAAGGAAGGAAGGAAACTACCCAAAAAAAAGAGATCAGAGTGATAGATTATGATGTCAAAACTTTAGCTACTTGACATTTGCTGCACTGACAATCTATTTCCCAAAAGAGTGAGAAATTATTTATATCTGAGATACACTGACTTTCTACTCTGTCATCGAGAGCTAAGAGCAAAGCACTTATTCCCAGCATGTTCTACCCCAACCTTCTCCCACCCCTTGCCCCAGCTTTGGGACCCTCTGCCAGCATGCCTTTGAGTACAAAAGCTGGAGAGTGGCGCTTACTAAAAAACTGTATGATTTTTATGACTAGCCACGATATACAATAAACATGCCGGGAAAGAGGATTTACAAAGTGTTGAAACTTATGATCTATAACTGCTTCTTCTTACCAACCCAATTCCAGGAGTGAGATGGGGAATATTACCTCCTCTTTTTTATAGGGCGCCTCCAGCATGGCTTCAATCACTATATCAAAGTCATCGGATGCCATAGTAGCAGATCTGAGGAGAGGACATGGATACGTAAGAACCTCATATTTTTCTACCCCTGCTGGCACCCCACATTCCCTTCCTCCTCCAAGACACAGACTTCAGAATATATACTTCTGTTTCTTGAATTCCAAAGGGATCTTCCTGGCTGTGGCTTACTCTAGGTTTATTTTGGCACATTTTAAATCTGAACTAGTTTTGCTCTGTAACTTTTAAAAAGTCAAGTGTCTAGAAGGAAAATAAATATCAAGATAGAAACAAAATATAGGGGCACCTGGATGGCTCAGTGGGTTAAGCCTCTGCCTTCAGCTCACATCATGATCTCAGGGTCCTGGGATCAAGCCCCACACTGGGCTCTCTGCTCAGCAGGGAGCCTGCTTCCTCCTCTCTCTCTGCCTGTCTCCCTGCCTACTTGTGATCTCTCTGCCGAATAAATAAATATGATCTTTTAAAAAACTTTAAAAATATATATAATACACACCCTGTCCTGTGAAGAGAAAGTGTTGGCATTCAAAATTATTATTCACTTGACAATGGACACTAGGCCTCCATTCTATAGTTCAAAATTCTGTGTTAATAACTGGTTTAAACTTAAATCATAGAAATAAGCATGTATTTCCAATAAAAAGTAAAGGATGTAAGACTAAAACTCAGGAATGAGACAAAATAACACCAGAAAGCAGATCGGGCCTAAGCTCTTCTCCACATCCCCCACATAAACATCAAAATTAGAAGACTCAGCACTAAGCATTTCCCATATAATACCAACTAGAATTCAGGTAACCCAGAAAGATAATGACTAAGACCACCTTCACCAATTTTACCCTGAAGCCTGTCTAGGCAGGAAGGGTAAGACTTCCTGCCTCCTCCAAGCTTTCACACCTAGCAATCATCTTTCCCAAGTCTGTCCACCAAAGGCCGGTCCAAAAAAAAAAAAGGTGATGATATCAGGAATGCCTGGGTGGCTCAGTCAGTTAAACATCTGCCTTCAGCTTAGCCATGATCCCAGGCTCGTGGGATTGAGCCCCTGCTTATCTCATTGTTCAGCAGGAAGCCTGCTTCTCCTTCCCCCTCTGCCTGCTGCTCCCCCTGCTTGTGCGTGCACTCAAGCTCTCTCTGTCAAATACATAAGTACGATCTTAAAAAAAAAAAATTAGGGGCACCTGGGTAGCTCAGTGGGTTGGGCCTCTGCCTTAGGCTCAGGTCATGATCTCAGGGTCAAGGGATAGAGCCCCGCATCAGGCTCTCAGCTCAGCGGGGAGCCTGCTTCCTCCTCTCTCTCTGCCTGCCTCTCTGCCTACTTGTGATTTCTGTCTGTCAAATAAATAAATAAATAAAATCTTTAAAAAAATTAGATAAAAGAAAAACAAAATATTAAACAAGATCAATAGGATAAATAATTTAAAAAATATTGGTCTGGAATTATCAATATACAAAACATGCATCTCAAAGTAATTATGCTGAGTGAAAGAAAAAAGACAAAAATATATACATACTGTGTGCTTCCATTTGAAGGAAAAAATTCTAGGAAATGTAAACTAACCTGTACTGGCAGAAAGCATATCAGTGGTTGCCTAGGGATAGGAGGAGGTGGAGAGGGGCTAGGAAGAAAGGATTACGAAAGAGCAGAAGAAACTTTTGACGGTGATGGTTTCATGGGTGTTTAAACATCAAAACCCATCAAACTGGGGCACCTGGGTGGCTCAGTGGGTTAAAGCCTCTGCCTTCGGCTCAGGTCATGATCCCAGGGTCCTGGGATTGAGACCCCGAGATCAGGCTCTCTGCTCAGGAGGGGGCCTGCTTCCTCCTCTCTCTCTGCCTGCTTCTCTGCCTACTTGTGTTCTCTGTCAAATAAATAAATAAAATCTTAAAAAAAAACCCATCAAACTGTGTACCTTAATGTGTACAGCTTTACTTTATGTTAACTATACCTCAATAAAGCTGACTAAAAACCAAAAACCAAAAAAAAAAACCCCTCCAACTAATCTGAAAAACTTCTGTGAAAGAAGGTTAATCATAATCAGACTTTCCATATCCACAAGAGCTTTGTCTTTTTTTAGAAAAATTTTTTAAGGGACGCCTGGGTGGCTCAGTTGGTTGAGCGGCTGCCTTCGGCTCAGGTCATGATCCCAGCGTCCTGGGATTGAGTCCCACATGGGGCTCCTTGCTCGGCAGTGAGCCTGCTTCTCCCTCTGCCTCTGCCTGCCACTCTGTCTGCCTGTGCTCACTCACTCGCTCTCTCGAACAAATAAATAAATAAAAATCTTTAAAAAAAATTTTTTTTTAAAGATTTTAATTTATTTATTTGACAGAGATCACACGTAAGCAGAGAGGCAGGCAGAGAAAGAGGAAAGGAATCAGGCTCCCCGCTGAGCGGAGAGTCCGACGTGGGGCTCGATCCCAGGACCCTGAGATCATGACCTGAGCCGAAGGCAGAGGCTTAACCCACTGAGCCACCCAGGCGCCCCAAATTTTTTAAGATTTTGTTTATTTATTTGACAGAGATCACAAGTAGGCAGAGAGGCAGGCAGAGAGAGAGGGGGAAGCAGACTCCCCGTCAAGCAGAGAACCCGATGTGGGGCTCAGTCCCAGGACCCTGAGATCATGACCTGAGCCGAAGGCAGAGGCTTTAACCCACTGAGCCACTCAGGCGCCCCATCCTTTTTTTTTTTTTTTTTTTTAAAGATTTTATTTATTGGGGCACCTGGGTGGCTCAGTCGTTGAGCGTCTGTCTTTGGCTCGGGTCATGATCCCAGCGAACTGAGATCCCCATGTCAGTCAGGCTCCCTGCTCTCCGGGAAGCCTGCTTCTCCCTATCCCACTCCCCCCTGCTTGTGTTCCCTCACTTGCTGTGTCTCTCTGTCAAATAAATGAGCGGAGGACACCTGAGTGGCTCAGTTGGTTAAGCTGCTGCCTTCGGATCAGGTCACGATCCCAGGGTCCTGGGATCCAGTCCCACATCGGGCTCCTTGCTCAGCAGGGAGCCTGCTTCTCTCTCTGTCTCTGCCTGCTGCTCTGCCTACTTGTGTTCTCCCTCTCTCGCTCTCTCTGACAAATAAATAAATAAATAAATAAAACCAATAAATAAATAAATAAGCAGAAGCCAGACGCTCAACGACTGAGCCACCCAGGCGCCTGAGCTTTTTCCTCTTCAAAGCAGCTAATGCATCATCCAATGATGCTGTCCTTGCTGCCCTCAGATTTGGTGATTTAAGAGTAAAGCAGGAGCATAAAACTAATCACTAATACAAAATAAGTAATATAAAAATGTGACTAATCACTCCTACAGTATCTAATATTCCTAGGCACTGTACTAAGCCTGTTACAGAGACAAGATTCTTGGAAAGAGCCAAACAAAAATTACGTGGAATCAAACTTAAGCCTTAAAACGGAAATCAAATCAAATAGGTGTGTCTAAGAACCAGTGAACTTGGGGCACCTGGCTGCCTCAGTTGGTGGAGCTTGCAACTCTTGATCTCAGGGTTGTGCCTTCCAACCCCATGTTGAGTGTACAAATTACTTAAAAATAAAATCTTAAAATAAAAAAACAGTAAACTCAATCTCTTATTATAATAACATTGTACACTTTTAACAAATATTTTTTTAGGGGCGCCTGCGTGGCTTAGTCATTGGGTGTCTGCCTTCGATTCAGGTCCTGATCCTGGAGTCCTGGGATAGAGCCCGGCATCCGGCTCCCTGCCCGAGGGGAAGCCTGCTTTTTCCTTTCCCACTTGCCCTGCTTGTGTTTCCTCTCTCGCTGTGTCTCTTTGTCAAACAAATGAATAAAATCTTAAAAAAATAAAAATAAAAATAAAGATCCTACATATTTCAAAAAAGTATTTTTTTAAATAAAGTTTTATTGATTTATTTGACAAACAGCGACAGAGGAAACACAAGCAGCGGGAGGGGGAGAAATAGGTCTCCCACTGAGCAGGACGCCTGATGTGAGGCTTGATCCCAAAACCCTGGGATCACGACCTGAGCCAAACAAAGGCAGATACTCAACAACTGAGCCACCCAGGAGCCCCAGTGACACAGTACATTCATTTAACAATCAAAGGTAATATATGCTATAAGCAGCTATCAGGTCCAATGCACAATGAAAAAACTGAGGTTTTGTCAACTGCCCAGAATCACAAAACTTAAATGGAGGAGCTGACTCTTGATTAAGGTCTCCTGACCCAAAGTTTAATGTCTTATCCATTCTATCTCTCTCCTGTACTTTATAACTCTCTCTCTTGTACTTTATACCCCAGCCTTAAAAGAAATTTTAAAAAGAAAAGCACAAGGATGCCTGGGTGGCTCAGTTGGTTAAGCAGCTGCCTTCGGCTCAGGTCATGATCCCAGCGTCCTGGGATTGAGTCCCACATCGAGTCCCACATCCGGCTCCTTGCTCGGCAGGGAGCCTGCTTCTCCCTCTGCCTCTGCCTGCCACTCTGTCTGCCTGTGCTTGCTCTCTCTTACTCTTTCTCTCCGACAAATAAATAAATAAAATCTTAAAAAAAAAAAAAATTAGAGCACACAGCATGATCTAGTCTGTGTTTTTTTTAGGATTTTGTTTTTAAGTAATCTCTACCTCCACTGTGGTACTCGAATTTAACAACCTCTGAGATCAAGAGTCTCATGCTCTACCCACTGAGCCAGCTATGCACCCCAAGATGTTTTATTTTTTATTTTTCATTTTTCAAAGATTTTTATTTATTTGACAGAGAGAGAAAGAGTGAGAGCACAAGCTGGGAGACAGAGGGAGAGGGAGAAGCAGGCTCCCCACTTGCAGAACTTGATCCCAAGACCCCAGGACCATGACGTGAGCTGAAGGCAGCTGCTGAACTGACTGAGGCTTAAGCTGACTCAGGTGTCCCCCAAGATGTCTCCTTTTAAATACGGCTCATCTAAGGAATTACTATACTGAAAGGTTTATCAAAAGCATTAGTCCCATTAGTCACACCTTACCGTGTGGCTTCTAGATAGGAAGCAGAATATACTTCAAACTTCAAAATATCAGGAACCAAGCTCATTGTAACACATACTATTTGACCAACTGTGGAAGACTGCTTCTTAAAAATAAAACGTTCCAATCTATCATTTCTGTTCTTTCCAGTCATTTTTCCCTGCCAAGTCTATACAAGTTTTCTTTTTTTTCTCTATAAGTATTTATTTAAGTAATCTCTACATCTAGCAAGGTGCTGGAACTCACAATCCCGAGGTCAAGACTTGTATGCTATCCAACTGAGCCAGCCAGGTGCCAAGTCTATATAAGTTTTCTAAATGTCATACAGCTCCTCTTTATTTTTTAAAATCTGCTTTTTCCTCCACAATGAAACGCTTCTGATTTCAACAACTGGTCTTTGTTGACTGCTAGTACAGAGTAGGAGTAATTCAACACATGCACAAAAACTTTCACTCAAGTTGACAAATGAGCCACCACCTATAGAGTAAAGTTTTCACGCAGGAACTCAGAAATGAATGAAATCTATTTAAGCACAGACATACAGAACATAAGCATATTTTGAAACTTGAAACCCCACTCGGTTTGGTGTATCTTTTCAGGTGTCCTAGAAGCAGTAAAGTCTCACACACTGCATTTTCAGGTGGGTAGTTTTCAAACTCTTCCCATTTCCTAAATTAAGGGTCAAAGTCCATCAACCCCATCCACTAAAAAACCATAGAGCCTTTTTCCATCCCTGCTCCAAAAACTGCATTAGGGGTGCACGCAAGTGTCTGGACTTTGTCACAGCACAGTCAAGAACCCCAACAAGCGCTTAGGCCTCACTGCTGAAGGGACAAAGGAGAGTCAAGAACCGCTGTCTGCTCCGTTCAGGCAAAATTCACCACATGCGGAGACCCATGTGGTGATGGGTCCAGTCACAGAGCTGGACACAAACACCTTCAAACTGAAGGCAACTTCATCAAGAACATTCCCAAGCTGTGCAATAAGCCAAGGCTACACTTTAAAAAAATGGTCCTATAAGTAACCGATTCGCATCGTCCCTGCGAGGGCCAGTGTCCCAATGCTAAAATCTCGCATGTGGCCTCACTATACTCCTGTACCGCCACGGAACGTGTGGTCAAAAAAAAAAAGAAAAAGGAACCAGGGAAAACCCCAGAGGCCAACACAATGAACAGGAGTCTTCCAGAGCCTAACGACTGAGAAACAAGTTTCAGTTCCCTAACCTCTCTCGGAATGCTGGCACTAAGTGCTGAAATCCCATCCTGCGAGCCCTCTCAAAACGGGGTGAGTCGATGCTCCCCCCATCCCCGCCCCATTACGGGCGACCCTAAACGTCAGGGCTGCGGGGACCTGGAAAGAGATCGGTCACTAGGATCCTTGAGACAGCATCTTCATCTTTAAGAGATGGAGCAACGAGAGTGCCGATCCCTAAAGTCATGCCTCATTCAGGGAGAGTACACTTCCAGAGCAAAGTAAACAACAATATTGTCTTAAAAGTTTGCCTGGTTCTGCTCTTGACGCCATTTTCTGCCTGTGACGTCAGGGGGAGGCGCCGTGCGGCAACGTCACGTATAGGTGACGTCACGGTGGGAACCGGGTTTCGGGGTTTCTCACCAGTTCCGGGTCCCCACAGGGGGGGTCCCGGTTTCCGCCGTTCCTTTGGGTGTGTTGGGGGCGCGAAGCACGGCTGTTTTCCAGAGTCTCAGCAGTAAAAGAAGCACTGCCTCAGAGCCACTCGTCTTCCCGCAAAATGGCGGCAGCTCTGCCGTCTTCCAGAACTTTCCCCAATCTGCGCAGGCGCCGAAACATTCAAGCGGTGGAACTAATCTCACTGGTTTCGCGGCAACAGTCCAAAGTACAGATTTTCATTGGCCGAAACCCTAGCATGGGTGGAGCCAAACTCAAATGTTTCTTAGCAACCATCAAGTTCCCACGGATTGGCTAACCTCTCCGGGAGCGGAAACGTCCTAAGGCAGCCGCCCATCGCTCTCTCATTGGTTAGATGACACGCGGAAGGCGGAGAACGCGGGCAAAGAACCTGCGAGGACTCTCCTGCCGCACTCCCGGTTCCAGGTGTCCAGGCCACTGCCGTGGGCGGAGCCAATGAGGAGGTACAATTGACTTCTTTGCTACACTCTACTCCTGATTTCCTGAGTCACGGGTCCTGCTTAGCAGCCACAGCTTCGGGATGAGCAGCTGCATTTGTCTCATGTCAGGAAGGAGGCTGGACCAGACATCCCCATTCTGAGCGGGCTGTCCACACAACCCTCCTGACTATCTCCTCCTGCCCTCTGTGCTTGGGCTCCAGGAAACACAAGTCTTGCCACATATTTCGCACTCTAATGATCATTGCCTGGTTCCACAGCCACACACCTCCCATTGCAAAAGTAAAGTTGGAAGTTTCTTCGGTGACTCTTTGGGTGCAGCAATACTCAGCCCACCACCCCATCGCTTCTCTGCCTTTTGGCTAAGATCAAGTGCAGCCCACTACCCTGAAAGAGAAGAAACTGATGTCTACTCTTAAGTTACAGGGGCTTCCAGAATCCCCTTACTTTAGTTTTCCCATCTATTAGCTGCCAGAAACGTAACTGGTTAGAACATTGGGAGAGCCAGGATCTGTGTTCCAGTATCGATCTGAATACTAACATGACATCTTTGTGTCAGTTTCAAATTCCTTCTCTGTAAAATGGAGAAATAGGACTCATGACTTAGAACTCTAACGATGTGACTTTTTTTTTTTTTTTTTAATTTGACAGATCACAAGTAGGCAGAGAGGCAGACAGAGAGAGGGAAGCAGGCTCCCGGATGAGCAGAGCCTGGTGCGGGGCTCGATCCCAGAACCCTGAGATCATGACCTGAGCCAAAGGCAGAGGCTTTAACCCACTGAGCCACCCAGGCGCCCTTAACCATGTGACTTTATTCAAACAAAACAGGTGGCTTCTTGCTGGAGATACCTGCATGGCTTCCAGCTTCCCTCCCAAGAGGTAGCTATCAGTGCAGCGGCTCAGCAAAGTGGAACGGAAACTGGCTTCACTCACTACTCCCATCTTTCTCCACTGGAGCAATCTCTTCTCCCCTGAGAAAAGCTTAATCACAAATCTTAATGGACAAGATCTCTTTGCAGCTAGTCAGAAAAACCTACACCCAGGAGTCCCAAGAGTGACCATTAAACTTCCTAAACAGGAAACAAAGTGAGGACCCTTTGGGTCTTGGATAAAGGCACGGATTTGAAAACACACAGATTTAAGTAGGGTATGGGAAAGCAGAGGCACGGGGCAGCAGGGCTGGAGCAGGAAAAGCTGTAACTTCACTTTATTTGTATTTCCTCCCACACGAAACCATCATAACAGGAACAGAGATGGGCAGGGAAAGGGCTGAAAATGTGTTCAATCTGCATATTCTCAGGGCTATTCCAGGGAGCACTTGAGGCGCAGCACCTGTTGGAACAGCTTCAGATCCAGCACTAATTCCTCCCACCCTGGCCTGAAGTCTTCACAGATTGGTGGCTTGAGCCCTGCAATTAATTCTCATCCTTTGCCCACCTTGATGGAAGGCAGGAAAGCAGACTGAAATGCTCCACTCTGATGGGCAGATGTACTGTACTTTCTGTGCCACAGGAGCAGAACTTGAAGCTGCTTCCAAGGCTCTGGAACACTTGCAGCAGGGCTAGAGGCCAATGGTGTATGAGCGGCCTGTGGGATTGTGAATAGCAGAACAGACTGGTGCTGTCACAGCCCACTCATACCACACCTTCTTGGAATTGCTGCATCGCCAGAAACGCACGCAGATGGTCTGGCCTTCACGTACCGTAATGGGCTGCTGCAAGAAGAAAGACAGGGAGGTTCAGAGTAGAGCTGATGAACTCTATATGGCAATGTACTGCTGAACTGAGCATTGAGAGAAAAGGATAAAACGTGACATTCCAACCCTCATCAAGTTTATTTGAAGTCTTTCAGAATGAATAATCAGACACTGAACAGATCATCGAAAGTGTGATGAATGCCGTGAACATGCAGAGAACATGCGCTACAAGAGCACCTAGGAGAGGGAGCGCGCACCTAGTCCCGGTGGTCCTGGAAAGTTATTGGACAAGAGGAATGTTTAAGGAGGCCTGGAAGATAAGTACGCTGGGTGAAAAGATGAACAAAGAACTTTCCAGAAAGGAGAAAGGTGTGAATGCCTGAAGCAGGAAAAAAGACAGCATATTAGAATCATGATGAGCACTGAGTAATGTACAAATTTGTTGAATCATTATGTTGTACATCCGAAACTAATGTAATCCTGTTAATTATACTTCAGTTAAAAAAAGAAGTAGTAGAAGATCCATAGGGCTGACGTAATATAATCAAGGGGAGGGTAGCTGAAAAAACCACCTAAAACTAGATCCCACCTTGGGACGCCTGGGTGGCTCAGTTGGTTAAGCGGCTGCCTTCGGCTCGGCTCATGATCCCAGCGTCCTGGGATCGAGTCCCACATCGGGCTCCTTGCTCAGCAGGGAGCCTGCTTCTCCCTCTGCCTCTGCCTGCCACTCTGTCTGCCTGTGCTCGCTCACTCTCTCCCTCTCTCTGACAAATAAATAAATAAAATCTTTTAAAAAACAAAAACAAAAAAAAAAACTAGATCACACCAAATCTTACAATGTTAAATCTTTACCCTGAGGGCAGTAGGAAGTCATTGAAGGGTTGGGTTTTGTTTTTGTTTTTTTAAGATGTATTTATTTATTTATTTATTTGAGAGAAAGAGAGCTTGTGTGCACAAGCAGAGGGGTAGGGAGAGGGAGAAAGAATCCCAAGTAGAATCCATGCTTAGTATGGAGCCCAAAACCCATGCTGGGCTCAACCTCAGGACCCCAAAATCACAACCTGAGCCGAAAGCAAGAGTCAGACACTTAACTGCACCACCCAGGGCAGCCCAAAGTTGTTGAAGGGTTTTAAGCAGGACAGAGACATGATCAGATCTGGGTTTTTAAAAGATGATTCTTGCTTAAGGTAGAGACTAGACAGAAGAGTAGACAGAGGAGATGTGGGGAAGCCAAGTAGAAAGCACTGAAGACATCTCAACACCTACAACAGAGCTCCAGGAGCATGTTGGAAGCAGCAGAACATGGGTCACAGTCAAGCATCATTCTGAGAGTAGGAAAGGGGCAGAATACCAATGGCAAGTTACTTCCTTAACCCACTGAGTGTAAAAGGTGATTCTTACCTTAATGGGGAAAAGGATGGGAAACCATGAGAACATCCCAGGAGAGTGAGTCTCTGGACGGATACCTATGTGAAAAAGAAATGAAAAAATTGTGGTCTCTGTGAGTCCACTTTTTGCCTGGTTTGAGGGGAGTGTCTTTTGTGAACAGAGAAATAAGTAATCAAAGACCCACATTCACGGATGTCGTGGGCTCCCTGTGACTCTAAGTGAAGCATGTACATAAGCTGCCCAGGTAACATACTCATACCCTGCCATCCACTACCCCAGACACTCACTCAGGGTGATGTCCTGATAAAGCACAGTCTCAAAGTAGCCTGCAAAACCATGAAGTACTGTGTTCACCTCCACGGGAAACTCCAAGGTGCAGTAGCGGTTGTTGTCAATCATAGGATCTGTTAGGGAAGAGTTGTGTGGATGACAAGGGACCAGAAGTTCTAGATAACTTGGTAAAGTAATAGCAAGAACTAACAAGGGAAGCTTAGAGAGAGCAGACCTGAGATAGCAAGAAACCAGAAGGTAAGCTCTCATCCATTCAGTCAGACAGTCACACAAGAACCCACCTCTATTGGGATGGCTGAAGGTGAAACAGGGCTGGGGCGCAGACAGCTGGTGGAAGTTGTGTAGCCGCACCACGTAAGGCATCTCAAATTGGGCCTGTCCCAAGAGACCGAGCAAGAGCTAGAGCAGATAGGCAAGACACACCACTCTCCCAGGGAAAGAAGCCTGAGCCTCCGGACACAGAAAAAGATAAAAACATTTTCACTTCAACCACTCTCCCACATCCCCATCTCCTTCACCTCTTCACCTTCTCCAGTGGAAGAAAATAGCTGATGTTAATATAGGGAAGAAAAACAAAAAAGAGGACTAAAGAAAATAGAGCTCTCCAGAAGAGAGTGGCTATTTACCTCAGGGTCTCGGTCCTTTTCCCGACAGGCTCGGACCTCATTGTACAGCTTGGAGGAGGAGATGGGAGCCAGAAAGGAGGTGTACTCCCCAGGGATGCTCACACCATCATCTGCAGAGCAGGAGGGTCATATAAGTTCCCAAGGGATGAAAATGGTGTCCAACTAACTGAAGGTTCAAACCTCCCACATCAAAACAAACCAGCCAGAAGCACCTGGCTGGCTCAGTTGGTGGTGCACCTTCATCTCAGGGTCCCGAGTTCAAGCCCCGCATTGGGGCCTACTTAAAATAAAATTTAAAAAACAAAACAAAACAGACCCAGTCGGCTCCATGTCATCACATTCCCAGGCCAACCTACTCCCCAACTCCTGTCATAGGAGATGCTACTTCTAGGTAAGAACTCAAGATATTCTAATCTAGTGGTTCTTCTGTGGGTCAATAAAAGTCCTTGAGCTCTGTATGAAAGCTAAGCCCGAGGTACATATCATGTCAGTGCAGGGAATCCACAGACTGACAATCTCTGCTCTAGTCCACTCCTCCCATTTACAGATGGAAATGCTGAGGTTCAGAAAGATTGCTTTATTTGCTAAGGGCACTGACCCACAACCAACTCACCTTCCCCTAAACCTTTTTTTTTTAAATTTATTTATCTATTTACTTATTTATATATTTGACAGACAGAGATCACAAGTAGGCAGAGAGGCAGGCAGAGAGAGGAGGAAGCAGGCTCCCCACTGAGCAGAGAGCCCGACGCGGGGCTCGATCCCAGGACCCTGAGATCATGACCTGAGCTGAAGGCAGAGGCTTTAACCCACTGAGCCACCCAGGCGCCCCTCCCCTAAACCTTGTAACCTCCTCCACGGCTGCTATCATATACCACCCCCCCACACTCCCCCTCAACAACCTGCCACAGCCTTCCTAGCTGATAATCCATTCCCCATACTCTACATCCCAGGCTGGAGGCACCTTTTAGGAAGTGTTGGGCTCCATCCAGGCACTCAGGCGACAGTTCATTGTCAGCGAAGGAGCCCAGAAGCTCACTGACGATGATGTCTGCTTTCTCTGGAGCCACCCATTCCCGCATGTCCGATGAAACGACCGTCACCTGGCTTCCCCATTCTTCAAACTGCCAGTTCTCTAGCCTAAGATAAAGATAATGCGAGTGAGGACTCTGACAAGAAAAACTGGCACTGGACACAAACGTCCCAGCAAGGAGGTTGCTACTCACGTCACCACGGCATTTGGGTTCTTCTCTACAGCATACAGCTTTATCCGCCGGTCAGCCTGCTTGGCTGCCCGCAGGGAAGCGTTCACCAGGGGACCCCGGCCTGCTCCCAGCACCATTAGCACCCTAAGAAAGAAAGGGGAAGGGTCAAGCTGACTAGGCAGATGAAGAAGTAGGTATGCAAATCTCTGGGATTATGAGGAGGAGCACTCACTGGACATTGGTATCCTTCTCTTCATCTGGCACTCGATCTAACAGACATTTATAGATGGCCTGGGCAAGGAGGGAGAGAAGAATTTGTGGCTATAATCCTATCTTCACCCAGGTCAACCCGGCCCTATACTTGACCCGGACCCAAACTATACCTGCTGATACTGAGAGTATTTGATGGGGTCCTTTTCAAACACTTCATATGTCTGAGATTCCAGATTGTCCATCAGTGGCTGATGAATGAGAGGAAAAAGGCAAAGTGAGGCAGCCCGCTTCTGACAGGGGCACTGTGCCAGAATACCAAAAACCTTCCCACTGCCTCCTGAGCTTTGGTAGGATTTTAGGGCACCTACTGCCAGGACATTTTCCCCATGGCTCCCTCCTCTCAGCGCACTCCAGACCCACCTGGAGCGGGGACTGCAGATAGTCTTCATAGCCCTTGGCAAAGAGTTCGTAGGCATTGGGTGGAGGGCGGTTCTGGCTCAAGTATTCCAGGTACTGGAGGTAAGAGCAGAACTCCTTCTCTGAGTGGTGATTGGTGCCTGTGATGATGAACTGCACTTCCAGCTGTGAGAGAGGGCAGACAATCAGACACAGTCCTCGAACCAAGCTTCTGGGATATTATTATGGGTTATGGCCAAAGAACCCTAGTATAAAATAAGGCCTGGACCGGCAGTCTTCCAGTTCAACAAATCCCTCCAGGTATCAACAAAACAGCATGAGGCAGGGGCGTCTGGGTGGCTTAGTGGGTTAAAGCCTCTGCCTTCAGCTCAGGTCATGATCTCAGGGTCCTGGGATTGAGCCCCGCATTGGGCTCTCTGCTCAGCGGGGAGCCTGCTTCCTCCTCTCTTTCTGTCTGCCCGCCTCTCTGCTTACATGTGATCTCTGTCAAATAAATAAATAAATAAAATCTTTAAAAAAAAAAACAAAAAACCAGCATGAGGCTTCAGTAAACTCATAAAGCCCTCCTATGTCCCTCCTATGTCATATAAGCATCATCATGGCTCAAACAGCCCCATGGATCCTCGCTGTAACATCTTAAATGAAACCCTCTATAAAGTTCTCATGAGATCTGGTTCCTTTTGAAATGTTTCTGGGACTCCTACTGCCATTTGCCTCTTTGTTCTCAAGACCTCCAACTTTGCTGAAATTGCTCTCCAGAAACCAGAGAGGAAAACAATCAGTCCCACAGGAAAAAAAAAAAAATCACACATATATGAGTAAAGCAAGAAGATTAGCTGGAGTACCTCTGAAACCCTTCTACCACCCACCTTGAGGAGCCGGAAGATCAGCCTCTGGTGCATCTTAGAAAGAACAGGAAATCCCTTCTTATTGGTCAGGAAAATGCTGGTGGGGAGAATGGCTGCTTTGATGGGCTCCCCAAGCCAACGATCAATGACATGATTAGATGGGAGGTCAGCCCCAATTTCAAGAGCTATGAAAAGATAAAGAAAGACCAGTTACCTACTGCTAGGCAAGACAGCTTTCCTTTGTGCTTTTTTCTGCAAGATCTGTTGGCTACCTAAGAGCAAGGCAGACTGAGGCACAGAGTAGCAAAACTGCCTAGCAGCCAAGTATACATGAAACTTCTGATTTTTTTTTAACTGTATCCAGCTTCACTAAAGATACTTTTCATAAACAATCATGGTTATTTCAGGCAAGACATGGGCAGACAATCCTCAACAGTATACAACTACTTACAAACTCTCTTCCTCAGTGGACTACCAAAATCAGAGAGCTACAGTGAAACCCAAAGATGTGATGCTCTGAACAGGGAAAGTTTATAGAGTGAGGGTTGACGGTTCACATTTAGCATGTTGTTTAATAACTTTTCACAGGCCGACCCTGACTTTCAAGAAGTTAAATGAAAATGGCAGAATTTTCAATCTGAAGATCCACAAGCTAAAAAAAGAACTCTTTTGAGGGATGCCACCTCCGTGGTGACAATCCAAAGTCCATATTGTTTGACATACTAGAAACAATGTTTTGAGGTCAGGTTCCAACAGGTCCCTGGGTTAAGGGAGTCAAGTCTATATTGAAGGCATAGAGGGGAAAAGAGGATGTAAAAAATGAATTTTAGTTTTTCCCCACCACAAGGCATCTGTGCCAAGGTGGCTAATGTGTATCAACATCAAGGAATCCCCTCCTCCGGGGCACCTGGGTGGCTCAGGTGTTAAGCGTCTGCCTTTGGGTCAGGTCGTGATCCCATGATCCTGGGATAGAGTCCTGCTTTGGGCTCCCTGCTCCATGGGAAGCCTGTTCTCCCTCTCCCACTCCCCAGCTTGTGTTCCCTCTCTCACTGTGTCTCTGTCAACAAAATAAATAAAATCCTTAAAAAAAAAAAAAGGAATCCCTTCTCCTGGGAACCAAGAGGAAGCTTCTCAAAACTAGAAGGGAAGGTGTTCCCCCTTAATACTCCCCCAGTATTAATCTAGCTTTGGAAATACTCTATTAGTGACATATGCCCTTCCTCCAAAACAACAATGAAGTGTTCTGTGTCCTAACAACATAGCCTTAAAAAAGAGTAAAACAAAATTCTGCATTTTTTATAAAAATTGATAAAAAGTAGTATTTCAAACTGTAAAGTCACCAGAAGTACACAGTTATCAAAAATGCACACACTTTTGGGACACCTAGGTGGCTCAGTTGGTTAAGCAGCTGCCTTCGGCTCAGGTCATGATCCCAGTGTCCTGGGATCGAGTCCCACATTGGGCTCCTTGCTCGGCAGGGAGCCTGCTTCTCCCTCTGCCTCTGCCTGCCACTCTGTCTGCCTGTGCTCGCTCTCTCTCTCTGACAAATAAATAAATAAAATCTTTAAAAAAAAAAAATGCACACACTTCACTTGGCATCTCTGAAACTCCTAATTCTTATTCACAGGAGGTCAGAGAAGGGAAACCTACCCAAGACCCTTGTAGACTTACCCACCGCAATCCTCTTGCTATAGTCACACAAGGTCCGGAAGTTGTGCCACCTGTCCAGGGTCAAATAAACAAAAATACAATCAAATATATATGGCCCACTAATCACCATAGCTGGAGGAGACTACCCTACAGGCTCTACCCTATACTTCCCCTCCCCTCTGGCCTGGTACAGCAGCAAAAGGAGACATACCACATCCATGTCTTCTCCTCTCCACTATACTCCTCTGTATGTGTACTCGGTGCATTCTCAATGATATCATCTCTCAGATCCTCTGGAGCCACCAAGGGTACCCGCATCCAGAACTGCACATGAACAAGTACCCTATTTAGAACTCTATTTTGAACTCATGGGGTCCAAACGCTTCCTTCAATTATCTTGATCCAGATCTCAAGTTAATTCTTTTATATGTTTTTCCCAACTTGTGATTATATGTACCCGTACTCATATCTTGTATATATCTTTATGTAAATATCTGTCCTGTTCTTAATTGCAACTGTAAGTATCTAGAAATAATTGCACATTCTGTATGTTTTCTACCCCTCTGCTTACTACTTTTAGATGGTGGTAGGCAGTACTGACATTTCAGTTCTGCCAAATGCTCCCTTTACTGAATGGCTAGGAACAAGAAGGTACCTAGCACAGCCTGACTACCATAATATGCAGCAGGAAATGAGGTTCTCAGCCATACCATGGATGAGTGGTGGCCAGTATGGATGTGGTTGGTCAAAACCCTGGCCAAGTTTGTGTTATCTTCCTGATTTAGGGGCAGCAGGAAAGCTGGAAGGCCCAAATATGCCCCAAAATTCAGCTCCTGTAACATGGCCTGGAATGGAGATCAAGAGGAAAAGGTTAAGAGCTAGCAACCCAAATAACTTTGACTGCATTATATTAGATTTACTAAGTTATGGGAGGAAAAAAAAGGCTCTCTGCACCCAGCCCGGTTAAGGACTTTATCTCTAGAAAAGATCCAGTGGAGAGGTCAAACAGTCTTACCGCCTCAGAGTTCCTGCGAATCTTCTCCACTTTTGAGTCTGGACGAATCCATGGGGAAAGCTTTCCCACAATTAGCGTATTCCAGTCTGCACTCCCCCCATCCAAGAAAGACAAAGACTAAATGAGGTTCAGCACTTTACTTGTTCAATTTCTATTTCTTAACAGGAAATAGAAGAGAGACAAAGACTTTTTCTATCAGAGATGTGGGATAGCCTGATGCAGAATAAACTAAGGCTTTTTAAGCAGGTAAGCAAGAAGAAAACAAGAGTTATCTATGTCCCAGAACTAATCAATATATCCAAGTCAGGAAAGGAGGAGAATAAGGGCACTGTTAGAGCAGTTGTTACTGCCTCTAATAATTAAGGGGCATATGGGATGGTCCCTACCCCTTCCTGACAGCAGTAGGTCTGATCGTGTCTGGGGGCCCGGCCGATTCTTAGCAGGTTCCTGAGTGAACTCCCTCTTGAAACGCGGGTGGAAGACAGGCATGCAGAGGAAATCAAACCTACAACCGCGACAGACCCAGAATCATCATGTAAAGAGAGTAGCAGTGGCCAAAAAATCCAAGCAACTGGATTAGGCTATCTCAATTCTGCACAACCCTTTTAGCCACCATCAGTCACCCGACTGGACTGCTAAATTCAGCCCACCTTGGTGCCTATCACTTACGCTGCACTGTGCCTCACTTTCTTCCCACAACATAGGCATGGAAAAGGAGAAAAGATAAAGACCACGCCAAGTGGATTTTCTACTCTGCTGTCATGGGTTTTCCAAGACTGTCACATCCAGATTTGCCCCAGTACCGCCCATGCCTTCCCCCTCAAGGTTTATCTCTTCTCTTCCTAACCCTCTAACACTCCGCCGACTCTCAGACTATAATCCCGCTCTCCCGGGCCCTGGAGGTCTGTAGTCCCCTTTTTGAGTTTACCTGACAACTCCCCTGACTTTGGGGCTCAGTGACCATATGCCCCAGCAAGTTTTTGTTTGGTTGGTTTTTGTTTTTCTTTTTTTCCCACGCTCCAGGCTCTAAGGCGTCTCAATCCTCCCCCAAAGAGTAATGGTTTCCCCCGCCCTAATCTTACCCACTCCGACCCCTTAACCCCTGCCTCTTGAGGATGACTAGCCTGTCCCTCTTCAACCCCGAGTTCGGAGCCCGCATTCCGCTTGCGGAGGTCTGAGCCCTCACCCCTGTTTGGCCACAGCCCCCAAAGTGTCAGCTATTTCGGGGACGCAGTTCAGGTCCCGCCCGCTGGACACGCGGCTTCCACCAGCACCTCCGACCGCCATCGCCGCCATCTTTTCCCTCGCGCTGTCCACGCCGGGATTCCTTGCTATTAGCAGCCAATCACAAAGCCAGAAAAAAAGCCCCCGGAAGGCGGGATGAGTCGCCCTAACAACGAGAGCGTCTTCTAGGGCTTCAGAGCAGGAGGCGTAGGGGTGGGGAGTGGCTCTTCCCGCCAATCCGCGGGCTGCACAGTGACGTACGGCGTGTCTCCGGAAGATCCACCAATCTCAGGCTCTGATTCTCGACGAACTTCAATCTCCCATAATGCTTCCTGAACCCATGGACCTCTGTTGAGGAACTACACGTCCCATGAAACCCTGCAGTAAAAGCTTGAAGTAACATCAATGAAAAAGCGCCATCGTCTCAGGGCCAGTGGCGCAATGGATAACGCGTCTGACTACGGATCAGAAGATTCCAGGTTCGACTCCTGGCTGGCTCGGTGGGACTAAGCTCTCTTTATTGCATGTTTTATCTTTATTGCATGTTTTAAGTCTCCTTTCCGAAGTTTTTTTGTTCTTCACGCTTTCATTTTTCAGGTTTTAATTTGGTTGAGTTCTGCGCCATCTATATCAGCTTTTTTCCGTTAATTAATTCAGAGTTGGTCTTGTGTCACTGTTTGAGTCCATCTAAACCTTGAGAAAATTGGGGTAATGGCTGGTGCTCTTAAAATGGGCTTTGTAGGGCCTTAGTATAGTTACAAATAGATTGTGGCAACTCAGCCACTAATTCCTCATGACTCTAAATCTCAAACACAAAAGGTAAACACAGACGCACACGCACGCACGCACTCTTTCACAGTGAAGCATTACAGCGGAGAGGAGTCATGAACTGCCTGGCGGAGGCCTGGGAAAATATCTTCATTCTTGTTAGAGGGACGGAACGGAAGGAGAGGAATGAAGCAAGGAAAGACACAGGGAAGAGAAAAGGGATACCCGAAGTCAGGGAGCCCAGAGGTGTTGAGGGCCTGGCAGCGGGGATGGAAAGGAGAGCAGAGTACAAAAGGCCCAAAGAAGGAGGCGTTGACAGAACTTCGGAACTGCCTGGCAAGGAGCCTTAAGAAAGAGGAGTCTGGGTTCTGGCCTCTCTCTGAGTGAAACAAGAAAGAAGTGGGTTTAGGGACAATCAGAGTCGGGTTTGGAAAGCTGAATTAATTGGACGCCTAGGGGGCGCTGTGTAATAGAGAGTTGGATGAACAGTGAGGAACCAGACAAGATTTGGAAATGGCCAGAAGAGAGGTAGTGACAGAAGCCACCAGACTGAATGAGATCATCCTGGCTCGTCTGGGGCAAAGTCCTTGGACACATGGTAAGGGTGTGGATAGGATAAACTCTAAAGAGCCATGGGTGCAATGTAAGTGCTCCAGAAGGATGAAAGTCTGAAAGCCAAACAAGTTAAGAAAATATCTATGAAGCCTAAAGGAGTTGGAAGTGCTTTTGTCTCATCTTAGTCTTCATTTGGTTCTTGCAGATATTACTACTAAAGCTACTACAACAACTACTACTAGGCTTTATTTTTAAAATGATGTTATTTATTCATTTGTCAAAGAGATAGCACAAGCAGGAATGTCAGGCAGGGGAAGAGGAAGGCTCCCCACTGAGCAAGGAGCCCATTGCCCATGTAGATGCAGGACTGGATCCCAGGACCTTGGGATCATGACCTGATCCAAAGGCAGACATCCAACTGACTGAGCCACCCAGGCTTTCTTTCTTTCTTTCTTTCTTTTTTTTTTTTTTTTAAGATTTTTATTTATTTACTTGACGGAGAGAGATCACAAGTAGGCAGAGCAGCAAACAGAGAGAGAGGGGGAAGCGGCTCAATCCCAGGATTTATCAGGTTCCTCTACTGTAAAATTACACTCTCCCCACCCCCTTCCATCCTATGCTCATTGGAAGGAAGTCACCATGTGCATCCCATACTTAAGAGGTAGGGAGTTATGCTGACCCTCCTTTAGGGCGGAGTGTCAACAATATTTATTTGGAATTCTTCCCTGCAGGTCTTATGAGTAGGTGGCTGTCCAAAGGAAGTGGGTGAGTGCTCTACCAAAACTGTAAGAGGTAAAAGAGAGTTTGGAGGAGGCCTGCTTGTTCTCTCCCCAGCTGTGCCCAACCAAACTCTACATTCAGAGAAGACTTATTAGATGTTGTTTCTTCTTCAGAAGCTAATTATCTGGGTTGTGGACCATCTGTGCTCCTGGCATCTTCCTCCTATGTCAAGCTGGTGGTTGCTCTGTTGGTTGTTAACTAACCCATCCATGGGTAAGAGTGAGGGAGGAATATCTATGAAACAGTAATGTAAGTTTTGCCATTGGTTAAAATAATTTTCGAAAGAACTTGTGCAAAAAGAGCCTGGAATGTCTGGCTGGCCTTAAAATAACTTCACATGGGCTGAATTTCATTTGTCCATGATGTCTTTTTTTTTTTTTTTTTTTTTTCATTCAAAATGGCCCCAGGTCTATGGCAAGCATGATGCTGAACAGTTCCCAGTAATTCCATACCGCATTGCTCCCCGCCTTTCCAACAGCACTTTCCTGTGACTTCTACAAACAGCAGGTACTATGAGTCTGCCTATTTGAGCCAGAGAGAAGCAGAAGTGAAGGAGTGAAAACGAAATAAAGCACCTCGTAAAGTCAGTGTTGGTGAAGAAGTCTGTCTTCTGTTCAGCCTCCTTCTGCCCTGCCCTCCATGCTGAACTCTTGTGCTCAGAAGCATGTAAGTCACTGACTGGAACGCCTACTGGATGCAAGCCTTTGCTGAGATGAAAAGGTAGGGAAATGGTAGGTCAGAGGGAATACCCTGGGTATTTGAGAAATAATGTTACTTTCTCCAACAGGAGCCAGTGAACAACAGGCAGAACCTTGGAAACTTTTCTGGAAAGTTAAGAGTATCCTCTCGCAGAGAATTCTCCCCTTGCCCCTCCACCCCGTGCCCTCACATTCCTCACCTCCAGGCCCAGTTCTTTTACCTGATCCCTGTTTTTGTGACCTTGTTTAAACACTTCCAGCCCATTGTAAACTCCTTTCATCTCTGGTGCTCAGCTCCTCCCTCAGCACCTACCTCCCTCCCCAGCACCCCTTCACTCACCTCTGTGCCTGCCCAGCCAGCTAGACTCTTCAACACCAAAATAATGGCCCGTTTGACCCTCCTACTGCTCCAAATTGCTTCTGTACAATCAAGGCTGTCCTGCAGCTACCAAAGTGGCAGAGTTACTGAGGCAAAATAATCTGTGCCGATTTGCATTCTCTTCCTTGTCAGCTCTATTATACAGTGTTTATCTGTCAAAATGAATAGAAAGTAGAAACTGTTCTGGAACACAGGAAAAGATGGAAAATTACCTGATTTGTTTACCAAGCCAGAACATACCAAATAGCAAAACCTGTGAGAAGCCCCCTGCCCCCAAAAAACCCTATAGAGCAATCTCACTTATGAATATATATGTAAAAATCCTAAAATATTTAAGTTTAACACATAAAAGACAGCAGTATATTAACATAATAATTACATACCACAACCAATTGGGGTTTAATGTTGGGACTTAAGATTAGGTCTGAAGAAATTTATTTATATAAAAGATCAAAAATAAACCAAACAAGAAAAACATCTGATCATTTTTAAGAGTCACCAAACAGAACATGGCAAATCAATTCCATTTGCTATAAACACTCCTAATAGTCTTAATATTCTTCATATATAAATGCATGTATGTATATATATGAAGTCAGCAATGTATGTAAAAACAAGAATGTCTAGTCTCATCACTATGTCATTTAGTATTATTGTGAAGAATCTGGAAATTTTAAAAAAGGGTTAAAACTTTTGGAAAGAGAGACAAATTTATCACTGTTTGCAGATGATATGATTGTATACACAGAGAATCCATGAGAATCAATTTTAAAATGAGAATTAATAACAGAATTCAGAAAAGCCACTTGATACAAGACAAATACAAATCTGTAGCCTTTTTTTTTTTTTAAGATTTTATTTATTCATTTGACAGAGATCACAAGTAGGCAGAGAAGCAGGGGGTGGAGAGAGAGGAGGAAGCAGGCTCACCGCTGAGCAGAGAGCCTGATGCGGGGCTCGATCTGATCCCAGGACCCTAAGATCACGATCTGATCCCAGGACCCTGAGATCATGACCTGAGTCGAAGGCAGAGGCTTTAACCCACTGAGCCACCCAGGCACCCCAAATCTGTAGCCTTTTTTTTTTTTTAATCTGTAGCCTTTTAAGTGCTGAGAATAACCAGTCAGAAGACATAATTAATAAAAATATCCCCAAAACATGATAGTTAAGATAATGGACTATGGAGCCAGATGGTTAAAGCTCTGTTCATCCACTTACTAACTACATGAACATAACCTCTCTGGCCTCAGTTTCCTTGTCCATAAAATGGGAATGTAAATAATAGTTCTTATCTCATAAAGCTGTTAAGAGGATTAGTTAAGTTTTGGGGTTTTTTTGTTGTTTTTTTTTTTAAGATTTTATTTCTTTATTTGACAGAGAGAGAGACAGTGAGAGAGGGACACAAGTTGGGGAGTGGGAGAGGAGAAGCAAGCCGAGCAGGGAGCCTGATGAGGGGCTGGATCCCAGGACTCTTTGGATCATGACCTGACCCAAAAGCAGATGCTCAACAAATGAGCCATCCAGGCACTCCAGGATTAGTTAAGTTTAAATTAGTTAAAAATACTAAAGCATTGAGAACCTACCCTGCACATAATAAGCCTTCAATACTGTGATTAGTTTTTTCCTCATTCACAACAATAACAAGAACACCGCTATAAAATACTTAGCTAGAACCTTCCTGAAAAATGTGAAGAACCTATATAAAGAAAAGTACAAACTTTTGCTGAGAAAAAAACTGAAAGACAGAAATAAAATGGAGAGACAAGCCATGTTCTTTCAAAAAAAATCTTATAAAGATGTCAATTCTTACCAAATTAATTTCTCACTTTTACAACATTCAATCACAACTCTAATGGAATCTTTTGTTACTTGATAAAATGATTCTACTGTTCATTTGTAATAAAAATCAGGCAAGAAAAGTAAAGAAAATTCAAAAAAGAAGGAGGAGAAGGAACTGACTCTATATTTTAAGCCCTTTACCTTAAACCCTTTATGAAGTAAGCAGTAGATAAATAAATAAAGGGCTATAATATGCAGTTGGGTTAAGAATAGAGAGACTAAAAGAGCTAAACTAGTAGCCCAGAAACAGACCAGTTATATGTGTATACATGTTTGTGATGAAATATATGATTTGATTTGTAATAATAAAACCAGCTAACGTACTGAGCCCTTATTTTGTGACAGGTTCTATGAAAAGCACTCTACATTCGCAAGAACTCTGTGAGGTCGGAGTTATTATTCTCTTGGTCTTAGAAAGATAAAATGAGTTGCCCCCCCTAAGAAGGGGTTTAGATGGGATGCAAACTTAGGTCAACTGACTCTGGAGCCTTTGATCTTAACCTTAAGCCATATTATCTATAATTTTCCTTCCAGAAAGCTATTCTAGACAATCTTCACGAACTAGGACAAAGATTAATTAAGAGAAATGCTTAGTGTAGCATTTGTTTTTATGATTACAAAGAATGTAAAAAAACAAGTTGTATATCCTATAGGGGTATGGTTAAATAAATCATCCATGCAATGAAATCTTAAGCAGCCATTAAAATCAATGTAGCCAGAGAAAATTTAATAACATGGAGGGGTGCTCAATGATATGCTCTTCTGACACAAATTACAAACTTGTACATACAGAATGACTTTGATATGTGGGGAAAATGGTATTTTCCAAATTTTCTGTAATAAGCATGTTTATATTATAGGGAAGATATTTTTAAAAATGAGTATAAAACCAAGGTGCCTGGGTGGCTCAGTCAGTTAAGCATCTGCCTTCGGCCCAGGTCATGATCCCAGGGCCCTGGGATCAAGCCCCACATCTGGCTTTCCGCTCAGCAGAGAGCCTGCTTCTCCCTCTCCCTCTGCTGTTCCCTGCTGCTTGTGTTCTCTCACTCTGTCAAATAAATAAATAAAACCTTAAAAAAAAATGAGTATAAGACCTGTGCCCTCCCCCTGGGCTTTCTGCTTGTTTAGATCCTTCTTTCTGTTGAAGACCCCACCCCTTCCCTATCTCCAGGCCCCTAATGCTGTCCCCGTCTTCAGCAGTTACTCTCACCTCAAAGCACTAAAATAGCCCTCCTACACAGACTAGTATTTGTTCAGTCCTATCTCTATGCCTGGCACTTTATTTATTTATTTATTTTTAAGATTTTACTTATTTATTTGACAGACAGAGATCACAAGTAGGCAGAGAGGCAGGCAAAGGGTGGGCGGCGGGGGAGAGCAGGCTCCCTGCTGAGCAGAGAGCCCAATTCGGGGCTCAATCCCAGGACCCTGAGATCATGACCTGAGCCGAAGGCAGAGGCTTTAACCCACTGAGCCACCCAGGTACCCCTATGCTTTAATATAATATATATATATATATATATATGTATATATATATATATAATTATATAATAATAAATATATAATACTTTAAATATATTATCTCACTTAATCCTCAGGACATAATCCTCTGGGGGAAGAATTACTGATATACCCATTCTGTAGATGAGAAAACTGAGATTAAGTATCTTGAATGAAGTTATGTTTTGGTTAAATGGTGGAGCCAGAATGAGAATCCAGTTCTTCTAATTCCCAACTCACTGCTTTTTCTTTTACCTTTCCCAAAATGTGGTCCAAGGACCTTGGGGCTCCCTGAGACCCTTTTCAGGAGGTGCTTGAGGATCTCCTACATGTCTGAGGCCAAGGTTTCTTTATTCAACCAAAGCCATGTATCACCACAGAAAGAAGATAAAGGAATTCACTTGTCTTCTATTAAACCAAGTATCAAGGAGATTTATAAAAATAAAAAACAATGTTACTCTTGTTATTAAATTTTGTTTGTTTTGGAAAATATACTTCTTTTACTAAAATGTATTTTTGGGGTGCCTGGGTGGCTCAGTTGGTTAAGTGTCTGCCTTCGGCTCAGGTCATGATCCCAGGGTCCTGGGACTGAGTCCTGTATCAGGCTCCCTACTGGGCAGGGAGTCTGCTTCTCCCTCTCGCTCTGCCCCTCCCTTCTGCTCGTTCTCTCTCTCTCTCTCTCAAATAAATAAAATATATCTTTTTAAGATTTTTTTATTTTTCAGAGAGAGAGACAGAGCAAGAGAGCAAGCACAAGCAGGGAGAACAGCAGGGCAAGGCAGAAGCAGGTTCCCCGCTGAGCAAGGAGCCTGATGCGGGACTACATCCCAGGACCCTGGGATCGTGACCTGAGCGGAAGGCAGCAGCTTAACCAACTGAGCCACCCAGGCGTCCCTCTCAAATAAATAAAATCTTTTAAAAATGTATTATTTATGCTAACATGCAATGAGCTTTTTTTAAATGAATTAATACATTCTTTAAAATTTTCTCAGTTTTATTTTTTTTGATTGGGAAAATATTCCGTTTATTCAGTTTATTGTGAGTGTCTGGAATATCAGATACGTCATTTCAATATATAAATATCTAATCACAATTCAAAGTCCAATTTAGATTACCTGGATTTTTTCTTTGCTTTTCTCTAACAATGACAACTAAGACCCTTCTATATTTTATTAGTTTATTTTTTTAAAGATTTTATTTATTTATTTGACAGAGATCACAAGTAGACAAAGAGGCAGGCGGGTTGGGGGAGGGGGAAGCAGGCTCCCTGCTGAGCAGAGAGCCCGATGTGGGGCTCGATCCCAGGACTCTGGGATCATCACCTGAGCCGAAGGCAGATGCTTAATAAGTGAACCACCCATGCATCCCTATCTTCAACTTTTTCTGAATAAAAAGTTTCTGTTCTTAAGACATAGGCTTAAAATTCATATATTTGATATTACTACATGGCATTTTATCTGTAATTGGAAGAAGAAAATCGAATTTCAATGAATACTAGAAAACTATTCAGCCCTTACTCATTATTTACTGTTTTTTCCCCTTTGATGCAGAAAGTTCTTTTGGTTCTATGTCTGCCACCAGGGACTACATACTACGTTCATAAACTTGAGACTTAATCAAGAACACATTCAAGAGGCACCTGGGTGGCTTAGTTGTTAAGCACCTGGCTTCGGCTCAGGTCATTATCCCAGGGTCCTGGAATCAAGCCCCACATCAGGCTCCCTGTTCAGCAGAAAGTCTGCTTTTCCCTCTCCCACTCCCCCTGCTTGTGTTCCCTCTCTTGCTGTGTCTCTCTCTCTCTGTCAAATGAATAAATAAAATCTTTAAAAAAAAGAGTTAAGGAAAAAAGATCATTATTTTGGAAAAAAGATCATATTCAAGTAGATTTATTCGAGAGAATTATTTGACAGGTAGAGATCACAAGTAGGCAGAGAGGCCAGCAAGGGTGTGGGCAGGTTGAGGGGGCCGGGAAGCAGGCTCCCTGCTGAGCAGAGAGCCCGATGTCAGGCTCAATCCCAGGGGCCCAAGATCGTGACCTGAGCCGTGACCTGAGCCGAAGGCAGAGGCCCAATCCACTGAGCCACCCAGGAGCCCATTTTTATTTTAATATGAAAAATATCTACAGATAAAACCTATATAAACAGAGCTCTTTGGAGTCCTTTAAAATCATTGAGAGTAGAGGAGTCCTGAGATCAGAAAGATTGAGAACCCTTGGTTTACTAGCAGCTGCCCTCCAAGAGCTTCTTCTTTTTTTTTTTTTTTCCCTAAGATTTTATTTATTTATTTGAGAGAGAGCATGAAAGGGAAGAAGGTGAGTGGGAGAAGCGGACTCCCCCACAGAGCTGGGAGCCTGATGTGGTACTCAATCCCATGACTCCATGACCATGACCTGAGCTGAAAGCAGTTGCTTAGCCAACTGAGCCACCCAGGTGCTCCCACCAGAACTTCTGATGCTGTAGATAGGATGAAACATACCTCCCCGAGTTCCCAGGGGCACTGACCCTCTCGAGGGTAAAATGTTCCAGTGTACCCTGTCTCGATACTTTAAAAAGAAATCAGGTGGTTTGGATTGGGTTCCCTATCCATCGGCCTCCATCCCCATCAGGGCCCTGATGTAATCCTGGAAAAACCACCAGGCGAAATGGGTGGTATCTGCTTTCTGTTCTCCATCCCCATGCAGGAGACTGCTGTCTTCATAGAGGCAGAAGCGTGAGGGTAGGTAACGAGTTGAGAAGAAATACGTGTCAGGGTGACCTATTTTTCCCAATGCCAGAAGAGTCCTGGGGCAGGCGTTAGCAAACTCTGGAAGTTGGCATGCTGCCTGTTTTTTGCAAATAGTGTTATTGGAATACAACCATACCCATTCAAAATAGATAAATCAGGGGCGCCTGGGTGGCTCAGTGGGTTAAAGCCTCTGCCTTCGGCTCAGGTCATGATCCCGGGGTCCTGGGATCGAGCCCCACATCCCCACATCCCCACATCCCCACATCCCCATATCGGGCTCCCTGCTCTGCAGGGTGCCTGCTTCCTCCTCTCTCTGTCTGCCTGTCTCTCTGCCTACTTGTGATCTCTCTGTCAAATAAATAAATAAATAAATAATCTTTTAAAAAATAGATAAATCAATAAACTTACCTCCCAATATTATGATGCAAATTCAAGCACCTCACATGGCAAGCCCCTTAAAGAAGTTGTGACAAAGCTGTGGGGATTTAAATGGGAGACCTTTTCCACCTGGAATGATAATGGGGAAGCAGAACTTGAGGTGGGCCTCAGAGATGCTAGGATTTTATGAGCTAAGAGTTCTGCCAGGTAGATAGAACTGTAACAGGCACAGGAAAGCATGAAAGGGTGAGGAAGCCCACGGGGGTGGCAGAGGGTGAGGGGTGAGTGAAAACTGGGGTCAAGGTTGGAAAGTGGAGCTTCACCTCAAGGACCTGAATCCACAGCTAAGCCATGGGGCTCTCTTTGTAGAAATGACAAAACAAAATGAAAAATACAAAATACTTATGAAAAGCAAATTTAGAATCATCATAAAAATTGGCCCGGCAGAGGTGTATGAGAGGAGGGACAGTTAGGACACTTGGTAAGGCTTCTAAAGGAGGACCTGCATAGGATGGGGCAGTGGCAGGAAAGGTGTCCATCGAACTCACGGGGTGGCAGGAGGACACTGGTGAGGTCTTCAGGATCTGGCCCTTTGTAGACCCAGAGCCTCTGTTTGCCAGTAGTCCCCTGCATCTTCAACTCCCTGCACTCACTAGAGCCCAGTATCTGTACTGTTGTGTCAATGTACTTGGGAGGATAGCACTTTCTAGTGGAAGGGATGTCCATCTGATGTGTGGGGCATCCTTTTCCCAGAGTCCGGGATAAGCAAATCAGTAAACATGATGTTGCTTGGAAAAGACATACCTGGACCTAAGGTACCAGAGGGTCTTAGGACAGCAGGTTCTGGAACCAGACTATATGGGTTCATGCCAGGCCTCTTCAAGTTTTGTGACATTACAACAGTTACCCCCTCTCTCCACACCTTACTTAGTTTCCCAATTTGTAAGCTGGGGATGGTCATAGTACTCACCTCGGAAGTTTGCTGTGATAATTAAATGACTTATCATACGCAAAGTATTTAGAAATCCTATCTGGCACCTAATAAGGTTTCAGAGCTCTTGTTTTATGAAGAGAGCTTGCAACCAGGCCTTGTTCCTGCCCCAGTGTAGCCCCTCTCTCCAGTAACCTAACTTATATCCCCAGTTCAGTATCTCTTTCAAACAGGTTTAGGGCTAGAAGAAAACCAGAATACTTGTGTGATGGTGAATTTATGTGTTTCAACTTGGCTAGCCTATAGTACCCAGTTATTTATTTTTTTAAGTAATTATTTTATTTATTTGACAGAGACAGCGAGAGAGGGAACACAAGCAGGAATGGAAGAGGGAGAAGCAGGCCTCCCGCTGACCAGAACTCTGGGGCCATGACCTGGGTCAAAGGCAGAAGCCCAACAATTAAGCCACCCAGGCGCCCAGATTTTATTTATTTGAGGGGGAAGGGGCAGAGGAGAGGGACAAGTAGACTCCCCGCTGGGCAGGGAGGCTTGACATGGAGCTCAATGTCAGGACCCCAAGATCATGACCTGAGCCAAAGTCAGACACTTAACCAACTGAATCACCCAGGTGCCCCAATACCCAGTTATTTAAGCAAACACTAATCTAGGTGCTGCAGTGAGACGTTCTGTAGATGGGGTTAACATCTATGATCAGCTGACTTTAAGTAGAGTACTCTTGATTACGCAAAAGTGTCTCATCCGATCAGTTTAAGGCCTTTTTTCTTTTTCTTTTTCTTTTTTTTTAAGTAAATTCTGCTCCTAACATGGGGTCCCTAACAAGACCCTGAGATCAAGAGTTGCATGCTCTTGAGGTTTCCCACTGAAGAAGAAATTCTGTCTCAAGACAGCAAGAACCACTTCTGCCTGAGTGGCCTGCCTATAGCCCGCCCTGCAAATTTCAGAATTGCCAGCCCCAAGATCACATGAGCCAATTCCTTAAAATAAATCTCATTTTAGATAATACAATAAATAGAAAAATAATAATACAATATAATATAAATCATAAGTTCTTTTTCTCTGGAGAACCCTGACCTTGCTCTTTAGATAACTCTTTTCTAAATTCTAGGCTGATTGTTTACTTTTGATTATACGTTCTTTCTTCAGCCAGGCTTGGTACATTTAGGTCTCTCTAAATTTCAGTTGTATTTTTCTAGACCAGGAAAGCCACTTAGGCTAGACTTCAACCACTCGAATACAAACCACTTTTCACAGTAAATTATTTCTACAGATTGCTAATCTTGTCCATTATCAGTTGACTCCTAAATATTCACTGTCTCAAGATATAAGGAAATCTACCAGTTCCTTTAACATAACCTAGCCCAGGTCCTTCGAGATGGGTAACATGGAAAGACTATTCAGGGGTGAGGGACCTCACAGAGGCTGGACCTCAGGGATTCCCCTCTCTTTTCGGGAGCATCAGGCTGGCCTCTAGATGGCGCTGGATTTCCTCTGTGCTGGCTGAGGAAGAAGGCAGGGTCATGGCCCCAGAGACCTGGATAGTCACACTTTGTTGAGAACCTTGAGGGGACAGGTTGTGTTTGTCCAAGAGTTCCAGAGTTTCCTTATGGAGAACAATCCTATCCCAAGCTCTGGAGGTGATTTATTTTGTTTCTCATTATAGAGGAAGAATCAGCAAGACTGGGTTCTTGGTCAGATGGAGTAAAAGACAAGCGAAGAGAGAGATGCCTATGAAAGAAAGGACAGGCAGCAAATATAAGCCTTTTCTGAAAAGTGTGAGGGGGAGCAAGGGCAACTGAAGTCCAAGACGCTATCATTCAGCTCTCACTGGCCCTCCAATCCTCTTCCCACCTATCCCACAATAGCCAACAGCTCGCACGAAGGGCACCTCCTGCCATCTCCTGTCACTGTGAGGAATGAAAGGACCAAGACAAACCACTGTAATGCCCACTTCCGGCAGCACTGAACACCTCGTGTCCCTTCTCCCACCTCCATGGCACAGTTTTGAGATACTTTTTCTACCAAGCAATATTCATAAGCTCAGTAACTACTTTTTCATGAAATTACTAGAATTAATATACTTTCTGTAATACCAAAAAAGCAAAGATACCTGAGCAAGGTACAGATGCAATGATATTCAATTAAGCATTTTGTAGTAGGGCAAACTGGAAACAATCTAAATATCTCTCCTGAAGGAAATGGTTAAATTATGATGTAGCCATACTCCAGCAATATGAGCTAATATTGCTGTACATATGTTTGCAAATGTTTAGGAAAAGCTCTGGCATTATATTCACCAAATCACTCTGGTTACTGTAGCATAGTGGATTGGGGTAAAGGGCTGTGTGTGTGTGTCTCAGGGCGTGTGATCAATCTTTTACTTTTTACTATTATGTATTTGTTTTGTTTGAGCTTTTTTATAAAACACATTTTTGAAGGGGCGCCTGGGTGGCTCAGTGGGTTAAGGCCTCTGCCTTCAGCTCAGGTCATGGTCCCGGGTCCTGGGATCGAGCCCTGCATCAGGCTCTCTGCTCAGCGGGGAACCTGCTTTCCCCTCTCTCTCTGCCTGCCTCTCTGCCTACTTGTGAACTCTCTCTGTCAAATAAATAAATTAAAAAAAAAAAAAAACCCAAAACACATTTTTGTTGTAGTTAAGCCAATAAATATATTTTTTTATATAGTTGGCCAGCACGGTTGCAAGCAAATATTCAGTCTTATTTGGGTTTTGGGAAACACAAAGAACAGCTAGCTGTCCAGCTCCATGTCATTTAGGGAGTGAGGGCTGGGAACCATTGCTTTGGAAGCCATTTTGGTTTCTCATTTTCCAACAGGTAGTTGGAAATTTAAACATTTCTCAGACCCCAGCTCTCCAGAGATTTGATCTAAGCCATGGGATATTTTTCACAGGTTTTGGTTATTTAAGATGAAGGCTTTCCTTGGTGCATGATTTACTCATTTCTAACCCTGTGTCTTCCCTCACTACCCCTTCCCTTCTTTGTCTTTGTCATTTTTTCCAAAATGCCATCCCGAACTTACTTCTAAAGCCTAAACTAAAGCTCTCTTCCCTACTAAGACTCCACCTTATAATTCCTGATTCACTTCTCTTGGTTTTCAACCATATTCATTTGTACTTCCTATTACTTTATATTCTTAGACTGTTTTTATGTGTCTACTATTTTTTTTTAAGATTTTATTCATTTATTTGTCAGAGAGAGAGGGAGAGAGAGTGAGTAAGGGAGCACAAGCAGAGGCACAGGGAGAAGCAGGCTCCCCACCGAGCAAGGAGCCCGATGTGGGACTCGATCCCAGGACGCTGGGATCATGACCTGAGCCGAAGGCAGCCGCTTAACCAACTGAGCCACCCAGGCGTCCCTTATGTGTCTACTATTAAGTTTTAGACCTTGAGGACAGGATCCATTTCTTTTTTATTATTATCCTTATTATTTCAAATACTAAAACCTACTTTTGTTTAAGATAAGTACCTAATTAAATGAGGAAATGCTGAATGCCATAATAAATATCAGGAAAAACTATTTTCAGATTTTTGATGTTCATCTCTAGATGCTACTAACTACAAAGGGAAAATATATTCTATATGTAAGAGACATTGGCAGTTACCACCTTAAACAAGCAATCAAACTCAGCATAATTGTGAGACAGTCCAACCTATATGGCTCCAGGGTGATATAATGTGAAGTACATAATATCATCTATTAAGTATTCTTTGCAAAAACGTTTAACCTGAATCAAACAAAGCCTGTAGACCTACTTCCAGTTTACAGGAAATGTAGGCTTGTAGCACTGTCCAATAGAACTTTTTTTAATAGTTGGTTTATTTTTAGTGTTTACTTATTAAGTTATCTCTAACCCAACATGGAGCTTAAAGTCATGACCCCAAGATCGAGAGTCATGTGCTCTACCAACTGAGCCAGCTGGAAGCCCCTAGAACTTTTCTTTTATAAAAATTTTTAAAAAGATTTTATTTATTTATTTAACAGAGAGACAGCAAAAGAGGGAACACAAGCAGGGGGAATGGGAAAGGGAGAATCAGGCTTCCCACAGAGCAGGGAGCCCCATATGTGGTTCAATCCCAGGACTTTGGGACCGTGACCTGAGCTGAAGGCAGAAGCCCAATAACTGACCCACCCAGGTACTCTAGAACTTTCTATAATGATGTAAATGTTCTGTATTTGCACCACCCAATACAGTAACCACCAAGCTACTGAATTTTAATTTTCATTTTAGTTAACTTAAATTTGAATTTATGGCTACTATACTGGACAGAACAGGAGAAGATCAAGTTGACCACCACCGGAAACAATTGGACAATGGAACATTCTACAAAGTAACCAGACTGGATTTTTTAAAAAACCACTTTCAATTAAAAAAAAAAAATTTACGGGGTGCCTGGGTGGCTCAGTGGGTTGAGCCTCTGCCTTCGGCTGGGGTCATGATCCCAGGACC